>OMLP01025342.1:17062-35542 GCA_900302685.1 Spondyliosoma cantharus | reverse complement strand
GTCTGTACAACCACGCACCACACGACCCTCCCCTCCTCCTCCTCCCACCTCCCACCTCCACCTCCTCCCTCCACGGTTTCTCTCTCTCGTCCCTGTCGTTCGTTTTGTTTCTCCTCCTTCTACCACTGACTCCCGAGGTGCCAAAACGGAGAGGATTCTTTTCATTTTCACGTTGGGTTTATCTGTTCTAGAGCATCGAGAAAAAAAAAAGGAAGAAATAATGTCCACCCCTTTAAAGACTGGAACGTGGGTTGAGAACAAAAAAATAAAAACAAACTAAACGGGACAAAGATGAACTCAAAGGTGTCCCCTGTGAGCCACTGAAACAGGAGAGTGACTGAAAAAAAAAAAAAAAACCAAGACCACAGGAAGCCTTAACAACAATTAACCCTTAAGAGCTGATCTTTGACCTCAAGCGGTCCAGCGGGGAGACTCAGCTCGGGGCTGGACGCCACCTTTCTGTCGCATCTACCTCAGAGCAGATAGGAGACTCCGGCAGCCAGCAGACGACACCCCCTCCCCCCCCCGGACCCCCCGCCGGGACGAAGCGACCAACCAACCAACCAACCAACCAACCAACCGAGCAACAGGTGTAACGAAAAACGGTCAACGCATTCAGAAAGGGATCAACTCGGAGCCAATATTCCTGAAACTCTGGCAGCTAGCCTCTCACAATACTGACCTTCCTTTTATCGCAGCTGTACGTAGATATGCAGTATTTTGTTGTTCAGATGTGGAGCATAGGATTCTTTTCTTTCTTTCTTTTTTTTTATTTTAATGTATTTTCAATTATCTAGATAAGTAATTTAATTAAAGGAAGCGTACAAAATGATGAGGTCGAGGACATTTCGGTAACTAAGTTAGAAAATCTCACTTCTTTTATTTTTATTTTTACGTGGACTTCCTCCTTCTGTTCGGTGAAACAGTGTAATTGTTTTTTCGTAATATTTGTTTTCTTTTTCTCTCCCCTCCTCCTCCCCTTCCCTTCGTTCTGACATATCCATAATGAAATTTGCTTAGTTATACCTACATATTTTAATACTTGCACAGATAACCGATATTAAGCATATGAAATCTCCATGTGTAGTTCCAGATGTTGACCTTGCATGTATCCGACAAAACAGAGAAGTTAAACTGTAAATTGAAACAGAGGAAAAAAAAAAAAAAAAAAGACAAAAAAAGACCTGCTTTGTCCAAAAACCACACCTGCACTTGATTAAATGTTTGTGTTTTTCATTTCCCTTCTTCTTCTTCTTCTTCTTCTCTTTTGTTTCCCCTCACACTTCCTCCTCCTGGTCCTCCTCCTGGTCCTGGTCCTCCCGGCTGTGTTGACGTTGTGGTGTTGGCAGACCTCCTCCTCCTCCCCCCCTCTCTCTCCTCCTTTTTGCTTGATTATTTTACTCTGTTCCGGCGACCTGGCGAGTCTGTTTTCTGATTGTACACGTTCCAAACAATAGTAACGAAAAAAATTGATGTTTGTTCTGCTTCAGTGGAGAAATGCTTTTTTTTTTTTTTTTAATAAATTAATTTAAAGCCCTGTTCTGAATCCACGACGTCTGCTTCCCCTCCACAATCATGATTTATTTTAATTGCCTGACTGTCTTGAGTTGTAATCCCACTCTCGTCCACCGGGGGGCAGCGGAGGGACGTTTTTACAGGCTGACAGATGGTTGGAAAAGCAGCGTGTTTGTCCTTTAACACAAGATGGCTGCATCCTAATGACACGAGAGGTCAGGGACACAAACACGAGGAGAGCAGGATCATTTTAATACCCTTGATTATTATTATTACTCGGCCATCCATGAAATATGAGCGTTGAGGAGACAAATCATCACTACACACTGAGATCTTTTTAATTCTTTGTGGGGTTTTTTCCAAATTATTTCCACATTTGACAGCCGACAGTCTCGTTATCGACGCCGTCTCGATGAAAACTTGAACATTGTAGAGCTGCTCCTGAATCTCAGCAGCTCACAGAACCATTTATTGTGATTTTCATCTTTCTTCACTGCTTTTTCTGAGCTCGTATCTTTTGTTATTTACGACAAACCGCAACTTTTCTTGACCCTCAAAGGCCTTTAAAAATAGCTGTCGTTCTAAAATGTGTAATAACTTTTAAACGCTCATGTAAAGTGGAGTTTCTCAGCTTTTTCCTCGTTTGGGCCTTCAGGGCCTCCGTAGTGAAGCTGATTACACCAACAGGCGAAGCTGAGTTACTTTTGTCGTTCTTGAAAAAAAGTATCACTTCAGTGTCCTCTGTTATGATTTAATAAACGTTGTGTTTTCTTTTTTGGACACGTCTACATGGTCGGTAAAATGAAACCCGCGAAACGCCAACGATGATTTTATAATAATAAGTTACTTAGAAAAGATCAGATGAAGACGAGAGCGTCTGAGTTTACTGATAAAAGCCAAATTCTCACTGCTGTCTTTTTTAATTCATAGACAAAACACAAATGAAGGATTGTGACTTTTAAATGAGCCGGACTGAAACCTGAAGATGATGTTTGGCTCTCTGATGCTGACTGCTAGAACAAGGAGGCAAAACCAAATAAATACAGGAGAGTCGGGCGCTTTTAATATTGTTTTTTTTGAAGGTTAAAACAATAAACGTCAGCGATCAGTCAGTCGTCCTCACAGGTCCAGGATCAGTCGGGCTCTGATCAGGACGTTCCACTGAAGATCAGCCTTTTACGAACAAGAACATCAAGAACAGTCGAACATGTAACTGTTCCTCAGAGGAGACGTTTGCAGGGATCTTGACCTTTTTCCCTCCGGCTGCAGAGAGCCGCTCGCCGCCTCCCGCATGTTGCTCTCCTGTGTCGTTGGATAAACAGACGCCCTCGCAGACAGTGAAACAATTATCCACTTTGCCGCCCGCTGAGTTCCAACATTCCTCCTTTTGTGTCGGACGAGCTAAATAAAGCCGCCGCGTCGAAGGTGTTTCCTCGCTCGAGCAGATGTGCTGAACGCAGCAGCGAACCTGCAGAGTGAGAGCGAGAGAGCGGCGGCAGCTTTTAGTCAAGAGCTTCCATTTTTGTTTATCGTCTCATGTGATCATTATCTGTGCATGAAACCAAAACTCGTGAGTCTCATGACGCAGAGTTTGTTTTATATGATACGATGCCACCGGACAGATGTGCACAAACATCAGAGTAATGTTGATTAAGTCAAGAGGCGCCCTGGGGGAGAAATCGTCTCCTGCAGGGTTGTTACTTTTATAATGAATCCACTGGGAAAGTGACTTATGACGGCACATGCACAGTAATAACCAGCGTCCACTGGGAATAACGCAACACGCAAACACAAAGCATCGTTTTGCTGACATGCTAACGGGGTGGAAGCTCATTAACGAGTGTGCGCCACGAGCTGTTTACATTCTCAGGTACACAGATGGAGGAGCTGTGGGCAGATGTGGGTTGTGCGTCACTTACAAAGTTGGAAAGTCGTGTGTCATCTATTTCAGAGCAGAAATAAAGCTGCTGATCAGACTTCGGAAGGGTAAAGGGTCTATTTTTTTATGTCTTTTCTTTATTATTAAGCTGGTCTAGGTGCTGACTAAATACTGTGAAAGTCTAAAGGCTCTGTTCAGACCTCGTATCAACATCCGCCCTGAGCCGAATTTACAAGAAGGTCCAAATGATAAAGAATTTGTTGTCGACAGCATTTCAAAAGGTTTAGAAAGTTTCTGCTAACGCCACAACTCACTAAATTTAGCGATTTCTTAATGGAGTCTGGTGGCTTTCTTCACAGGCAACAAATAATTAGCGTATATTGGTTGCTATTTACTTTATTTGTACAATTTGACATGTTTGTCGTCAATAAAACTCGTAAATTTAGTGCTTATGTCTGCAGGTGAGACGCACTTTAGACACAGAAGCAGACAGGCTGGTAAAGTGACGCTGAGACGGAAATAAACAACTTCATGTTGCATTTAATGCCGAATTTACAAGAAGGAACAAATGATGAAGAATTTGTTGAAGACAGAGTTTCACAAAGTTATAAAGTTTCTGCTAACTCCACAACTCTCAGAATTGAGCGATTTCTTAAGGGAGTCTGGTGATTTTCAGGATGGGCTTCAAAGAAGTAGCTCTTATTGGTTTCTCTTTACTGTATTTGTAAAAAAATCAATGAAATTCATAACTTGAGTGTCGTCAAATCTTATGAATACAGTAAACAGTAACTAATATAGGTGCATTTCTTGAAGTCGTTGAAGAAAGTCCCCAGACTCCATTAAGAAATCGCTAAATTTTGTGAGTTGTGGTGTTGTGGAGAAACTTCTTAACTTTGCTAAACATTATCTCTGACAAATTCTTAACTATTTGTTCCTTCTTGTTAATTCGGCAAACATTCTACATAAAGAAGCCTTTTTTTTGTTATCTTTTGGTTGTTTTACAAGTAGATGTCCTGCATTTTATTGATGGTAAACATGTGAAATTGTACAAATAAAGTAAATAGCAACCAATATAGGCTTATTCTTTGTTGGCCGTGAAGAAAGCCACCAGACTTCCTTAAGAAATCGTTACATTTTGTGAGTTGTGGCGTTAGCAGAAACTTTCTAAACCTTTTAAAACGCTGTTGATAACAAATTCTTAATCATTTATTCCTTCTTGTTAATTCGGCAAACATTATAAACATAGAAGCCATTATTTAAATTCTCTTTTGGTTGTTTTACAAGTAAAAACTCTGCAAATCTAATAGCAAGCATCAAAATATACACACATATGAAGCACCAGAAAACATATATTTTACATTACCGTGTGATAATTAGTGATGTATTTAATGTGTTAGCATCTGTAAGCTGACGTTTGATGCGTGTCCCTGTTGCATCTCAAACCCTCCGGTCTCAGTTACGTAACCGACTGTTACACTGATGGGTTTGGTGGTCTGATGACGCGGCTCTGACCTGCAGACAGGAAGCGCTCCTCCGTATGTAAACACACTAAACACGGAGTCTGTCTGTAAATATCCAGCTCCCTCTGACACTGTGCTGAGGAGAGACACCAGGGCAGGTGACTAACAATGGGAAGAAGAAGAAGAAGCAGCGTTTAAAACACTGGGAGGAGACGGGAGGGGGGGGAGATTGGCATTATGAACACATTTGTGTTGCCTCCACTGCTGCCTGTGTAGGTGGAGTCTCCATAGAAACCAGGAGCTTATTGCGACGGCCTGATTCGAGTGTTGACGCTCTGGAAGCTGCTGAAAAAAACACCAAAAAATCTGCTCCGCATGATTCTCTTCTTATCCAAACTGTTCCTGGAATCATCTTTTCTTTGAAAGAAGAGACTTTTTTTCTTTTTTTTTCCAGACACTCAAAACCAGAGTCTGATGTCTTTTATTAGCTCGTCTCTCAGGTCATGAGGTGGTTGCTGGCGGTTTGTATTCACAGAGTGGAGGGAGGGGGGAACTATTCCAGGACTCTAATCCTCCTGATAATATCTGCACTCTGCATGTTGAACCCACAGCTTAAAGCCGCCGTTTCAACGAGGAGCCTTTCGCTGAGACTCGCTGGGTGACTCCTGAGAAGAACGACATATAAAGCTGGTCAGTGTGCAGAGGAACAGTCCACTTGTGATCCCGCTATTTTAAGAGACTAAATCCAGTTATTTAGTAATTATCGCGATCCCGGTTTTGACATAACAGTAGCAACAAGAAGCCTTTCAGTGTTTTCAGCCTCACAGAACTGCGTTTATGTTCCGGTCAGAGCTCCGGATGCTGCGACTGGATCGTTTGGTGGTCTGATTATTCACTGACGCCATTATTTCTCTGCAAACGCTTTCTACATGCAGACAGCAAAATAGTGGAAGCGTCGTCGCTCATAAATTACAGATTGACTCAAGAGAACTTGACACGCTGGTTTGCAAATATGGCGTTTAATTTAGTTTGTGAGGCGTCACAAACTAGAGAAATGACTCGTTTCGCCGTCGTGATTCGAGCCAGACGGTCCGATAACACCAAGAGCCGCACGATTAAATTATTTGACCCTCATTCGAGTTAGCCGGGGCGCTTAAATGGAAGTCAGCCACCGTGCGGCGTTCATAGGAGTGGATGGGACTCCAGATTTAACGTGACGTCCTCGGTTTGCACCATCAGCGACCGGGTTGCCGTTAAGAGTGGCGAACAAACAGGCGGCGAACCAAGAAGTGAGAGAGCGACGTTTGTTTGGCTGAAGGTTTTTGTCGATGGGAGAAGTCGACGTCTTCCCAGAGGAGCTAACAGAAAAGCTGTCAGGAAGTGTCCACAGAAAGAAAATCCTTCACTCTGTCGTCACTTACGAACAACATTTCGGTCATCAGTCGTCTGATTGGTGCTTTTTCTGACATAAAAACACAAACAGACCTTTTATTCACATGAAATGTGCCTCAGATGATTATTTCAACCATCTGCGGCACGACTGCAGTACTCCTACTGACCACACGATGGCGGTGCAGAGCAGAGCATGCAAACTTCCACACTCTTAACACACACACACACACACATTACAACACATTCACAAGCGCTGCACCAGACACCTGAGCGTTCACACCACCTGTGTCGAGCCTAATGGCTGTTTGTTTCGCCCTCTCAGCCTCTCGACTGCTCCGACGTCGGACGGCAGCCGAGAGAGAGAGAGAGAGAGAGAGAGAGAGAGGACGGAGGGATGAGAGCCGGATGGAGCGAGAGAGAGGAAGCGAGATGTGTGGGTGGGTTTGAGAAGCAGAGAGGAAAGATGCTCCGCTCTGGGAGGCAGCGTGGACGCAGGGATGAGGCCTGCGGAGGCTGTAACCCCGGGTAACAGCTGCTCCACAAACTCGCAGGACTTCCCACAAGTCTCAGCGCTTACAAAAAAAGAAAAAAAAACCTCTCTCAGTTGCTTTGCTAAGAGCACTCGTTTCTCTGAGAGGCCTCAACAGGCGTTTCACGCTAATGGGATGCTCAAATCACTTGACATCCAAAGTACGAGCTGCTCCCGCTTTGTGTCGGCCGTCATGAAGAGTCCTCTGTTCCTTGACCTCCTCTCAGTATATCTCATGTTGCATCTCTCCGTCCCCGCTGGATGGATTTGGGCATGCGTCTGCGACGTGTCGGAGGGGCCGGCGTCAAGCGGTGCCCCCGGGTCATCAAATGGTCTGAAAACATCACGAGGTTCTGTTGGACCGACATCAGAGGCGTCTCAGGAGGAGCAGCAGCGTGTTCGTCCGTCCTGTAACGCATTTTTTTCAGGAGCTTCACAAACACCCGGCAGACTGCGAGGGCGCGTTTTAGTCCACAGCTAGCGGAAAAGACACCGCCATAAACACAATTAGTCGCGGTCAAGAAGTGAGAACATGAGAGCAGCTCCCTGACGTGTTGCCTCATGATATCCTGAAACCAGACTTCTTATCGCGATGATATATCTCAGACGCAGAAACAATTCAGTGACTGTTCTGTTCTTCTTGGAGGGAAGAAACCTTTCTCCAGACAGTCAACAGAGGTTTAAACTCTTCACATTGTTACAACCCAGACCGACTCTCTCTCCGAGTTTTGTTATGTGGCTGTTCAATTCACCAGAAAGTTGGACGGTCCACCCGATCATAAGAAACAAGGAAATGTTGCGAGTTCAGCGTCGAACGTCGTCGTTTCGCTCGCCAAGAAACGAGGGCACGACAAAAATTATAGCCTGGTGTCCTGCAGAAAGTAAAAATGCCACATCGGTACAGAAAACACGAGCAAATTCAGAAAACCTTCCTCATCAGCTCGACAACATTTAGGATAGCAACTGCACGAACACTTTCCACGAGAGAAACGTGCAAATACACAAACGATGCAAAGGCAAAAAACACAAAAATGCAAAAAAAAGTGCTCCAGGCCTCTCGGGGGAAAGTAAAAACTGACTTCCGGTAAGTAGATTTGATGACCCAGTTACCCGATCAAGCGCGTAACGCTGAACGGTGGAGATGTTGACTCTCTATCGCCTCCTGTGGTTCAAAGTGGTATTACAAGACGAGCCGAGCTGGTTTGTACGCTAACTTCAGTGCACTGACTAACTATAGACGTCTCTGACATTACGCTGACGATCCTGCACACTCTGTTGATTCATTTTTGAATATTTTATACTTAAATTCTTACATTCAGCTCCTTTAAAGCCACTTTTTGGGACGTTTGAGGGCAGCAGAGATGGTTCAGAAGTCGTTATAGCAAACAGTTTCTATTCCCACGTCCAGCAGACACTTGAAGTTTGGCCCACAGAGTATAAAGCAGCAGTGACGAAATTCTAAGAAATCTTTCTGGATTGGCATCAAAATCTGTTGCCCTCGCCTCAGCGCATGGCCGGAATTTCTCCCAAAATTTCATTAAGTCTGTTGTTGTCTGTTGAAGTAAGTCGCTTACTTAACAGAGCTAGATTTTTTGTGTGTGTGTGTGTGTGTGTGTGTGTGTGTGTGTGTGCGTCTCCTCCGGCCACATTTCCAGGAAAATTTGCTCATGCTGAAGCTTCGGTGAGGCTGCGACAAAAAGCTGCTTCTGTTTCTCATTGACAGACGTCAAAGAAAAGAATCTGTGTCAAGGACTCGAGGATTGTTTTCCTTCATAAGGTGCTGCCTCCTGATTGGTCCTTTCCAGCGGTTGCAGAGTTGTTGATTGGCCATGAAGAAGGTTTATGGATATTAGATCTGATGGCGAGGAGGATTTTTATTTATTTCATTGACTGTGAACACTCAGCAGAGGGCGACTAAACTGCTTTAAAAAGGTCCAGTTGTGTAGAAGCGTATGAGAAAATGACCTTAATTTATTTCCTGATGAGTTTATGGTCTCAAATCGTCTTCTTCAACACAGCACGGTGTCCATTTAGTAAATTATGGTCACATTTTGAGCTAGACTGATGACAGAGCGTGTCCTCTGGTCAGATCAGGATATCCTCCCCGGCTCCGCCCCCTTCTTGTCCAAATACGGCCATAACGCCAAACTCGAGGCTTCACAAACCAGCGGGTGACATCATGCTGGGTTTACACTTGATTGACTCGCATTTTTTTCTTTTGGTTGTGGTTAAAAGCCTGCGGCCGTTTTCTTTAATGTGTGAATTTCACCAAATTTTTCACGCCGCTTCTGACCCTGAAGGCATCACGACGATCGCCTTCGACGGTTTAATGTGTTCATCACAAGACAAAATATTTCCCAAAAGGAACAAGCTTCTGGTTGAAGCTTGATTAAGTGATTAAAGGAGGCGGACAATTTATTTCATAACATTCGACTGAGCAGAACACAAGATCTCATGTCTGCTTGGCCCGTTTACAAGAATCCATGAAAGCAGAACACTGTATCTCTGTAACATCGAGTATTAACGTCCGTGAGCTACGTGTTCCTCTGCAGCCTGCAATGAAAACATGTACGCTCTGAGGAAAACACGCGGCGTCACGTATGAGTTCAGTTTATCAGGAATCCATTCGATCACTCAAACTGCAGCCGCAGCAGGAAAATGATTTCTCTTTATTTTCTGAGTGCTTACTTGATTTTAAATTAAACGTGTTGCACATTCTTGCTCACCAGAGGACGACGCGTTTGCATTTTGGGACCTCCAGCTCTATTTTTCATAGCACATGAGCCTTCAAACCGTTTGACTCCCTGACTTTTCCTCTTTCACCCGCTGACCAGAACACATCCAAGTCCAGATCAAACCTCCAGCCTCAGCAAATGTCCTTCAAACCTTCTTCAGGTATTGTTCTGACCGATTGTTCAGTAACTTTTCACTTCAGTGGACGTCTTTTTGGATTTGTTTTGCTCGGAGTGGATCAGTTTGTTGACCTGTCAGTGATAATTCTGTCGTCCAGGCTAACAGCCGGGCTTTTAGACATTTTTCCGGTAAAAGTGCATTTTTGTTCTCGTCGTCTAAATGAAAAACAGGAAGCTACACTCAGCTCCTGACCTCCGCAGATGTTTTCGCGTTCGTCCAAATGTTTTGACGTCAAAAATTCATATTATCTTAATAACCCGAGCGTCCCTTTTACCCCAAATGAGCCATAATAGCTCCAATTAGAGTAAAAGACTTTTAGCGGCTCGCTGTTAATGTTCTCCTTAAGGCCGAGAACATTTGAGGAGAAAATGGAAAAAGAAGTTGTGCACACTTCAAATAAAGTGAAGCCAAAAGCTTCATTAATAATCCCTGGAGCTTTTTTTTTTTTTTTTTCCTTTCTTGTGTTTTTTTTTTAATTGCATTTGTTCGCTGCGGTGGCTGAAAAGCTCTTGAAGATAATTTACGGATGCCGTGCGAGAGGCGCCGGCCTTTCTCTCTCGCCTCTTAATTGGTCAGCGGCGCTCTCTCGCAGCACTCGGCTCGGAGATGGAAAGCCTCCTCTCAGTTCCCAAGGAAACGACGAGGCCGCTCTCGCACTGCAGCAGCTTTTCTTTTTCTTTTGTATGTTCAGGGTAGCGATCGTGGGCTTCCACACACACACACACAGACTGTGGTTCACTGGGTGGTTTTTCTTTCAGCAGTTCAGTCTTTTTTTACACGGCGGCTTTGTTTAACCCGTCGTCGACCTCCTGCAGCCTCACATCTAACGCCACGCTTCTCCGTGTTGTGACTCTTCATGATGTAAAAGGCTCTGTTGAATTTGTTGCATCACGTCTCCACGACTACCGATCCTCTGGTGGAGGAAGGCTTTCGTAAACGCTGAGACGGCTCACGGTTCCAGGAGAAAACACACCTGCTCACCTGTGGACGGCCGCGTGATGACACTCCACACCGACATGTCGCTTCGTTATCGCTGTGCGCACCGAATGTGGGTTAATCCACCGCCGAAAATAGACCCCAGCAAATGTTTTGTTTCCTAGAAAACTGCAGTCGCCGGCTCTTTTATGAAATGACTGATAAAAAAAATGCATATTTGTCGGCTGTTTTATCTGCAGAAGGAACCGAAATATTGTTCTTTGATTTGTCAGTGGTGCTAGGTATCTTCTTATTTTTGCGTCCAAATGTCTCCTATTTAATAATTAACAGCCAATCAGGTGTGACGACGCCCCTTCATGAAGGCCGAGGACAGGTGGGGAGCAGCTCACCTTAACAGACCGTCAGTCAGAAACTCTGCTGTCTTTTATCACCTGCAGGCTTCTTTATTGAACCCCGTTCACACCGAAGCTCGTCTACACCCGACTGTTTCTATTTGATTTCAGTTGGGGAACTTTTAGAAGGAGGGAAAGAGAAGAACAAAACATTTCAGTTTCATTATTACCGAAGAGGAATTTGTGAGGTTTGGGAATCCCGGTTAATATTTGTTTTCTTAGAAACTGGTGACACTGAACAAATTCAGTGAAATAAATGAAATCAAGACTTGACGAAAGCTTTTTTTAAATGTCTCCTCAATCAAAATATATTCAGTTTTGTGTTAGAGTGACAGACAACAACAAAAATAAACTGAAATCGTCAAGTCGAGTCAAGTTGTAAGTCACCAAATATTGACTTGAGTCCACATCTCTGTTCAGACATGAACATCCCCTCATCCAGTGTTTGGTCACTCTCACAAGATATATCAGTTTTTTGTTGCAGGATGTTGAGATGACAGAAGTGAAACACTTGAAATGAAAGAGACGAGAGAGAAGTCGAGACTCGGTCCAGATTGAGTGCGTATTTTATTATCCAAGTACGTTTCTACAAACCCACAGACTGAATACTTTATTTTTAAGTTGCAACTTGATAACCTGATGAAGATCTAAGTACCGAAACGTTAGTTGGACAGAGTGCAGGAGACTTCGGTCTCCCCTAACGTGTTTCAAAAGCTGCACTCTGTAAGCATCTTTGCCTTTTTGTTTTGGGTGAATTCACTTTTTCTTTCTCGTCACAACGCCGTGCTTATGTTCTGGTTAAACCCACGAGGCGAGGGTTCGGAAAACATCGCGGTTTGGCTTAAAAATGCATTTTTTTTTGGTCACCACGTTCACGGACGGAGACGCTCCAGGTGTCCAGCGGTGTGACTCATACTGTGGTCGGCAGTGGTGGTTCGGCAGACTTGTTGCCTTTAATGCCAACACATTTCCAGCATGAAACAAAGTGAAATCGAGCATAAAACCAGGTGGGAAGAAAAGAGATTTGCAGCGCGTCCCGGCTGTGTTTTCTGATGGAGACAGTCAGATGTGGTTGAAAGCTTCCAAAGACGACGACGATAAAGTGGCGCTTAAAAATGTCTCCCATCATTTGTACGATGTCATTTTTACAAAACAATGAACGATGGCTCGGCGGCGTGACATCACGCAATAGCGTGAGCCTGAAACTGATCAGCTAAACGGGATTCAGCCACCGTTCATCTAATTACACACCTCATCCTGCTGCGACATGCCAGCGTGTCGTCCCTGAGAACACGTAACTGGCGGCTACTCGACCTGCTTCGTGTTCACATGAAGAATAACGTTGAAGGCGACTTACGCAACCACGACACCGAGAGGACTCGACACACTCCAGCCTCTGTTGGACGGTTGGATAATACTCATTATATCAGCGTCTGATCCAAACCCCTGCACTGTCACTTCAACCATTTTATCTTTTTACTGCAGATTATTTCGTATATAAAATGTTCCAGGATGTGTTCTTGCTCATCCTTAATGCCGCCTGACAGCTAACAAACTGAAAGGAGGACCTTGATGATAGGATGATTTGAAAATGTGCTTTCTGCTCATTACTTTGATAATATATTCTGTAATAAAGTACGTCACTAACAGGATTTGTAATGAGCACAAATAGTAGATCATAATCGGACCAAGATGGAGGTTTTATCTCATTATTTTCAGTAACCAGACGCGCAAGATGAACCGCTGTGAAAAAGGCGGGCACTTAAGAAAATAAAAACTTGGCAGGTGATTGCAAGTGCACCTGTAGAGAGAGAATCAGCGGCTGCAGGACTTTCTACAGGAGGGGAAGGAGGTGAGACAGCAACACATCGAGCAGATAGAAAAGAAGTCGTTTCCTGATACACAGATTTAAATCGTGCTCCATCGTCTGCACCGACGCTGCACCGGTGTCTTTATTTGAGCTGGAGGTCGGAGGTCAAGCCCTTTTCAATAATCCCTCCTTCGGTCCAAGATAGCTGCGAAAGTATTTCAGATAATCCATGAAGAGGGAACTCTGAACATCTGATAGATTACATGTGTGCAGGCTGTGTTTGTTTTATTCTTCACGGCTCCAACAAACAGTTTGAGCAGCTGGACTCGAAACATCAGGAACCTTCACTTTGAATATTCAGGAATCTATAAATGAGTGTTTATGTTTTGAACGTGTACGTTTAACTTCAGGCTGCCGTGTCACAGGTTGTGTTTCCGTTTCACGGCCGCTGGGGGCAGCAGACTGACACCAGACTGAAGAATCGACACTGTTTGTTGTGGAGGTGATTATCTGAGAGTTTCTTTAAAGAGGAAGTTTTCTGTGTCGTGATGACAACAAACTGTAAACAATAGAGGAAACTTAACAGACGAGCTCCAGGGTGGAAGTAACTAATTACATCTACTCAAATTACTGTGATTATGTTATTTGTTGGAAGCAGAAACCTCTACTATTGATGATGCATCAAACATGAACTAAACTTGTAAATTAGTGATATTTAAGTGATGTAACTGTACTTGAGTATAAATGTTCTGTAATCTTTCCACCGCTGACTTTTGTTTTAGGTAGACATGTTTGTCTTACGATTAAAAGTGCTGGAACGTAACTAAGTACATTATTATTATTATATTTATTGTGCTTTTTACTCCGACTACATTTATTTTGATAACTTTAGTTGCAGGTTACTTTTCAGACATCGTGTTTCATCAGAGCCGAAGTAGAACGATTTAAAAAATATTTATTTTCGTCTCATTTGCAAACGCCAAAATATTGAATATTGGTTCAGATAATGTCGATAAGTTCACGGCTACTATGCAGAACATCTGTACATGTAAGTGTCATTTAGTTTTACTTTGTACTTTTTATACTCTGGCACTGGCTGCAATAAATAAAACAAATGGTTCAATATATTCAAATTTTTACACATTGCCTCTTCCAGGTCACACACACGGAGGTGAATCATCTCCCATGAACACTAAAGAAATATCCGGACTGTCAGTAACGTGTGCTTCTGTTGTTTTTTATTGCTCTGACTCACTCGATGGCTGTTTATTGTGTTTGTTTTTTTTTGTTTTTTCCCACGTGTGTATATTTAAAATGTTACTGTCAAAAGCTGAAGTGATTTTCAAAGCGGTTGAAGTTGACTCATCCATTAGTCACCATGACAACCATGTCGTTCAATTAGCATTATCTGGAAGATGTTGCTACCCGACAGCCTGACTTGTTGACGGCAGGTTTCACCGGCGGCCCGCTCGTCCTCCCCCAGTACCAAGAACCTGAGTTCACCTCGTGTTTGACCTCGGATCTATTTTTATCAGCCAGCGAGTCCCCACATACGTCCTGCCGCTGGACGCAGAGTGCTGACGGTGTGTCCTACATTTCCCCTCGCTCGTGTCCGGCCCTCCGCGAGCTGAGAGGAAACGCTGGCTGAGAAAGTGTGTCATCGAGCTTTGTGTGAGATAATAATTTTTTTTTACCTCTCTGGCAGAGAAGCTTCTTCTAAACATTTAACCAATTAGTTTTTTCTTGATCGCACGTCAGTTCCACTGCAGGAGAGACGAGGGTGGAGAGAGAACATCCTCGTTATCAGACTGAAGTTCAGTCATTCAACCGTCTGTAAACAGATTCATAATGAATACAGCAGCTTCTGCAACACGTGCTGTGCTGAGACGTATTTCCAAAACTTACCAGGTAGTCTAGACTTTCTCGCTCGCACACTGAAAGTATCAACGTGTCAACAAACCGACTCCCTCGATGTTGTTCTCGTCTCATTTTCACTTTTCTTGATCAAAAACGAAGTCTTGCAGATTATGTAAAAGTTTTAAAGGTTTCACAACGTGTTTGTTTGATATCTGCGGGGAAGAAAGGGGAACGCCACTGGTTTCACACGTCAAACTCTGGGGGAGTTCCTGAGGAGTTCGACTGCATGTGTGCGTCTGAGCTGCGTGAAGCTGACTGACGCTGATGTTACTCGAGTTTATTAGTCAGATAAAAATCCGTTGGCGTGGAGAGCTTGACCCGCGCGATCTGCGGCTCGTGTCCGTCTGTCGTTGGGCAACTTTTTGTGTTGAACTTTAGTCGTCGGAGAGAAAATATGATGAGCACAGAGGGTTCATGCTTACCAACAGTCTGCTGAGATATGAACCAACAGATGCCAAACAGAGTCGATCCTCTTTGAATCTCTTCTGATGCACCATTGAACAGAAAGTCTACGTCCTCCTGCAGACCAGAGGAACATGATGCATTAATATGTTCATCCAGTGGATAAAATTGTACGTTTCCAGCCCAACAGAGAGCCCCCCAAATGATTAAAAGTCATTAGATGTTGGAGAACTCATTAATTACTCCCATTACAAAACATAACCAGCCCCGAACAACCTGTTATCAGCTCCGTAATTACTATGGGAGGCATGTTAAACGGGACTGCAGCAATAAATCAAAGCAATATGATAATTATGAGTTTCAGACGGCGTGATGTATGTGTGCGTTTTGTTTTTTCGCTTCCTGTGTGTCTCAGTTTCCGTCCACACTCTGACCAGAAAAAAATCGCCCCGGCAACAAGTCTCGCATCACATCGCGGCTGCAGACAAAAGGATGCAAACAAACACAAAAAAAAAATTGGTGGAAAATAGCAGGAATACAGGAGAGCGAGTACAGGGGCAGAAAGTTTACGTTGCCCAGATTGATGGTATGACACATGTGTGAGGCCCCGTTTCTCAACTGCATTCCTTGTGCAGGGAGGCCTCCAGGATAGGGGCTCTGCAGTATTCTTGTGCCTGCCTGTTTAATCACATTTGGAGGCGCCTGCAAGCCGCGGTCAGGGACTCCCAGAACCACTGGATCGGACTCTGGAGCTCACATGGCATACCATGCTTTCTGCTCCGCTCTGACACGCCTCCTTTCTCTAAATACCAACGCAAACCAATAACGACGCCCGTCCGTCAGCGCTCCCCTCCGCCTCCTGATCCCCCGGCAGCTCCTCCCTCGGTCCGCCTCCGTGCCGAACTCCACTCCACGTCTTCTCTCGAGCTTGTTCCCTACTTCGAAAGTAGGTCACTGTTTGCTTTGTATTATTCAGCAACTGGAATGATTGTGCGTGAGGGCTCTTGACTGTGATCTGGGTGACATGCAGCCAGCCGGTGGTGTGCAGAGCAAAAAAAAAAAAAAAAAGACAGAGGAGACGAACTGGCCAGGCCACAACACACCCCGACCGGTCGATTCAAGATAGTGTTTGGCGCTGGAAAACATTAGTGAAACTTCCCAATCAGTTTTGCAGCCTCACGCTCCGGCCTTCTCTCGCCCCACAGCGCTCTGTGAATTTCTCACGCAGAGGAAACAAAACAGATCCTCGACGAGCAGTCACGAGGGGGCCCGTGAATATACAGTAACCGAAGACGCGAGGAAATGTTTTTAAACGCCGAAGAAAATGAAACGAGGCGCCTGCAGAAACACAGAGTCATCGAAGTCTCACCACAGGCCCCCCGAACAGCCGGCAGCGCTTTGATAACAAAAAAAAAATCTGGCTGGAGTTTTGTGTGCGTGCAGGTACATTCAGCATATCTGTGCCCACTTGGTCTGAAATATTTTCAGCTTTTTGTGCAGAAAAAAAAAAAAAGAGTCTGTGTTCAGTCCACAGGGGTATTAGCTCAGGCTGGGATCCTACCTGGAATGCAGAACTGTTGCATAACTGCAGGACTTTGGATGATCTGTGATTGATGCACTTTGCGGCATGTTGTTTTTGGAGCGGCTCCATCTGAAAATAGGCTACAGCAGCGACACACACACACACACACACACACACACACACACACACACTAACCACAACACAAGACATATATTGGTACAATTGTTGAGCTGCATGTAAACATGAGTAAGCTCATTAATTACCATGTTTTATTGTAAATGTACACTTTTATATTTTATGAAAGACAAGCAAAAAGTGCAGAAGGCCACAATCACACATAATACAAGAGGAAGGTGAGTCCTCACAATTAAATATGCCAGTTAATTATTAATTTCTTTATCTAAGTGTCAACTTGACCTTTTTATATAAATCAATGCGCTCGCTCGGTGAAACAAAAGCAAGATTCTGAAAGAAATGTGAGATTCAGAAGTGTTTGGAGTGAACGAGATTAACTTGTTGGCAGTCGTCTTTTTAAAGATACGTAAAAGCTTTAAACCTCCCCGTGCAGGGTGTCTGCTGATGTATTTTGTTGTAGAACAAAGCGTAAAAATCTTTTAAGCTCTTGTTCAAAAAACAACTTCAAGTTGAGGAAACCGAAAGCGGAAAATGGAAACCGACTTCCTTGTTTTAGGATTCCTTCAGCACTCACATCTTCCAATTTAACAAAATCCTTCTTATAAGAGCCAAAAAGACGACAAGAAGTCTTTTTCTGCTTCAGCTGTGCAGCTCTGTACCCGGCAAACAATATCCATTATGACTGAAATCGAGGGAAACACTCCTTCAGCGCCACAGCGGATGAATCACGGTCTCCACTCGTACGCTGGCGTGCTGGCAGAGATCAGAGGAGGGAGTGATATCTGATCTGTGAAGGATCTTCAGCTGTGGTTGTCTGTGAATCTGACTGACTCGGAAACTACTGCAGGGTCAATCTGCCGCTCTGATGAGGTGAGCGAAGGCCTTAAATCTTGTTCCCGATGTGACCAAATCAAAGAGGAGAGAGAGGAGGTGTGAATCAACATCACACAGAGACGACCAGAGACAGTATCTCTGCCTGATGTCTCTGGACTTATGGTCCAAAGATTTGACAAAGGATTCCCAACACAATCGCCAGAATAAAAGTCAAGTTCGAGAAACAAGAAGGTTTTGTTGGCAGAGAATCAGCAGAGAATAGCCGCCGTAAAAGTTACATAATGTTGCTTTAATAATCCTATTATCTAGCTTTGGAAAGGATTGTACCACAGTAATGATGGATGGATTTGTCGCTGTCCATTTTATAGCCCAGAATAAGACTTTAACCCTCATTAAATGCAAAATGATACACCTGGTATTCTTAAGGTCTCCTCTAGCTTTTCACAATGTTATTTTTCTTCTCACAAATGTTCGTCCTTCTGCACAAACGAGGAGAACATTCCGTTTAGATTTTCAAACCAAGGTTTTGAAATGTACAAAGAAAGAGAGGAGAATAAAATAGTCCATCTTGGAAGTATATTCATCAGCTCAGCCCCATGAGGTCAGCGGCAAAACATATTTCAGTGTATTCCAATCCATAACCCCCAAATATTTCATCCCCTCAGCTTTCCAGATATTGATTAACACCACATTAATGAGCCTCTACGCCCGTCCTGTGGCCTCCAACAGCCAACGACTGATTTCATGGACAACAGACACACTCCTTGTTCCGTCCTGTCTCACCTGAGCCAAGGTGTGTCTTAAACTAACGAGGCGTCTTCACAATAAAAGCCCCCCCATTGCT
>OMLP01025342.1:0-17042 GCA_900302685.1 Spondyliosoma cantharus | reverse complement strand
AAAAGCTTTTATTGTTAAGCAGCATTACAGGAAAGGTTGTGTTTTAACCAGCAGTAACTAAAACACGACTCCTGAAACAGTAAAACACAGCAGATGTTTGAAATCACGACCGCTCGATCCTCTCTGAGATCAAAACCGTGTCTGGAAAAGCACGTACGACAGGTACGCCGACTGTATCTGACCAGCGATACCGGCTGCCACTGGATGTTGGACTGAGCTACATAATTTGCTGGGCTCAACTAAAATGAATTGCTAAAAGCCGCCCTGGGTAAAGCCTACCTGATCCAGGTGGATTAGAGTGTATACAATGTCTTCAATTACCATCTGTTGAATCAAACACGCTGTATGTTCGGAAAATGTATCAGCTGTCGCCCTGTCTGGAGCGTTTCCTTGACGTGGACAGAGCTGCTGCCTGTCTTCAGTTAACTCCTGTCACTGAATATAACCGTTCAGTTACCGCGATCGCACTTGGTTTAGAAACAGAGCGGCTTTTTCTATGTTTTCCATAATTTCTGTCGTGAAATACGGGTGGATATCGTTAAAACTGTACCACAGGACGAGTTAAACGCAGTAGATCGTAGTCACGCGGCAGCCATTTTTTCCTCTTGCTCATCGCGAGAAGCTCAAATGTTGCACCGCAATCTGACAAACCTTTATCGTCAACTTACCCTGATTGATCAACAACTGGCTGCCGTGTGATTACGGTTTATGAGACGGTGTGAGAGGATCCCTTGTAGTGATAAACTGAAGAGGATTATCACTTGAATCTTTCAGCTTTAGTGACTTTAAACTCACGGTTTAGCTGTCGGGCTGCAACGTCACTGTTTTGGTTCAACGTTCTTTTAGTTTTTGGCGCCAACAAACAGGCATCACGTTGCCAATTCTCAATGGATTTGCGATCTAGCAGCACTGATACTTTCTTGCAGTCAAATTTCACAAATTTCTTCTGATTTAATTGTGTAGTATTGAGTAATAAAGATGGTTAGGGGGAAATTTGGAGATGGTGGAGACCAAAAGTGGAGCAAAAAGAAAATGTTTAGTTGACTTACAATCATCAGGTGACGCAGACATGATTCCAAATAAAAGATATGTTGCTCTTTAACTTGGTTCAGTTGCCAAAAAATGTTGTTTTTGTGAATTTAAGTTTGGTTCTAATTCACAGGGGAGGATCCATTAACATGTGCCTGTGAATCCATCCAGTCCATCAGTTACTCTCATTCTTTCCCCTCCTGATACAATTTATTCTCATTTTCCTCGGGCTGAATAAATAACCGGTATAATAACCACAGATGATGCAAGCTGTCATCGTGTTAATGCCATTGGCTGAAAGGCTGAATGCCTCCGAAACACAAAGCCTGCAGGTTTCAGATTGATACCCCGGCCGGGATAAAGACGATCGGTGAGCAGGAATAAATCATCTCCTCGTCTCCTGCTGCGATTCTGATAACCTTTTCCTTTACTCATTAACAGATGGAGATTACAGATGTTTCCCC
Organism: Spondyliosoma cantharus; assembly: GCA_900302685.1. Taxonomy (NCBI): domain Eukaryota; kingdom Metazoa; phylum Chordata; class Actinopteri; order Spariformes; family Sparidae; genus Spondyliosoma; species Spondyliosoma cantharus. Next base: position 15,549 of record OMLP01025342.1, on the reverse strand, counting down.
TTTTTGAAATCTGTCATGGTTTCATCTCAGCGTGATAAAAACCCATCAGACAGCGATGTCTGATTGACCTGCCACGCTGTTTGCGGCTCCCACATTCATCTTTGTAGCTCATCTTTTCGTCATTAAATTGGATAAATACAAAAGTAGTGTGCAGATCTGGGCTTCCTGGAAAAAGAAGTGTAGCAGCGAAGGTTCATCATCAGCTCTTGATACGTAGGAAGGTTGTTAGAGACGCTTTCAGAAAACCAGTTTGTTTCCTCGGGTCATGTCAGAGTTAAAGAATGTCGCTGACCTGTCACGTTATTATTTTATAGGTGTGCAGGTGTGGATGAGAACAGCTTGTAAAATAATGTCAGGCGACGTGTGAAAGCAACAGGTGACGAACGTTTGTCGTGTGTCAGTAAAGTGTCTCTGTGCGAAGTTGTGAGTCCAGGAAAAAGTGCGACAAACTTAAAAAAAAGATAAATCCCCTCAGTGAAAGAAGGCCGATGTCGACTCTCTTCCTTCAGCTGTGAACCCCCTTTCACTTCCTGATTCAAGCCAATACGTGAGGTTGTGTGCGCCACAAAAACAACAACACAAGTTAGTTGTTGAAAAGGTTAAAGCCACGTTGATGTCAGATGTGATAACTCTTGACTGCATGCTCCGTGGTTTTCCTGTCCACGGGGAAGTGGTAACGAACCCGAAGCCTTTTGGTTGACGACTAACATTTTATAGCCATAAACTAAACTAACACAAACACGTTCATGAACGGCGTCCAGCCACGTCCTCACCTGTGAGGCTCGATGCTCTTTTACCACAGAGACGGTCGAACTGATCACCGACTGGATGTTTAGCAAAGATGTCACATTATTAATTTATTATTTCTTGATTTGTAGGACGGATGTTTCCAGCGATTTCTTGCAGCTGCTCAAAAATAATAGCCGAGCTTTCTCAGCGGGAAATAAAGAAGCCGAAGTCAACCTTGGTTTCGTTTTATGACCCTTGTAATCTTTCCCTAAACACAGCAATTACTGAATAAAAGTGTGAGACAGAAGATTGTAACGTGCGACAACCTGTTGAATATAAACGTCCACGTCTGGATAAATTCTCACATATGAGCTTTTTCACGTCGTTGGCGTTTTCCTACAAACATTATGTCACGTGCTTGCTTTTAAACCCACATTTCATTTGTGTCATTTTCTCATAAATATGACGTACGACGCCGGCATGAATGTTCTTTTTGTTCATCATCAGTAATAACAAGGAAAAGTCAGAACCCTCCGAGGACTTTGTCGCAGTTTGACGATTACTCCTGAACATCAAACTGTCATCAGCATCTTTAAAGAGATTCAACGGCAGGAGGAAATGTTTAAACGACGCCTGGTGTGACAATCCCGTTAATGACAGGAACGTTGGTGTATTTCGTGTCCGGCTTCCTTGTGCGTCTTAAATACAAATTCCTTCCTGTAAAGCGACAAGGAAAAATGTAGCTGGCTTTTCAGAGGGAACATCAGCCCACACAGCTGCCTGCATGTTCCACTGCGTCTTTGTCTCTCGGCTCAGCGGTGGGTTTAAAGCTGGTGCTGTTCTCTGCCTCGTCCTCCACAGGGACCGGCAAGAAAATCATCCGAAATGTCCTGCAGAGCCAGAAGATGGAGGCCACCGTCCGCTCCACTTAAGTTCTGTCTTTGTCACATGTACGAAAATGAGAGCGAAGCACCTGTTGGGCTTCCCGGTGTTGGAAAAGTCTCAGTCGTGCACCTGTGGACGCTGCAGCGTTTCCCGGAGTCCATGTTGCGTCTCTCCGCTACCCGCGGAGGACGAAGAGCTGTTATCTCGCTGTGCTTTTCACAGTGTTGTGTAGTTTGTCTTGTGTCAACAGCAATCTTGATAATTGTGGCTTCGAGTTCTGTGAAAGAAACACCAAAAACATTCACAGAAATGCAGCTTCTTAGGTGAAGTGGACACGGACTTCTGACACGGTTAGATGCAGTTAGCACTCGAGCTAACGCTGACGTCATGCAACACAGATGTGCTAAACCGTGTCGTAGAAAAGAAGGAAAGCAAGGAAACAAGCAAGGAAAGATTATTTTATCCTGCTCATTAGCTTTTGTGGCTAATGCTACAGTAACTCATAGATAGATTTCCCATGAATTACAGACACTTTGTATGCACTTCTCTATCTTTTTAAATTTAAGAGCCTCATTTATTCCTTTTGTCTGGCATAACAGAGGTAACACAACCAGTAACACGTCCTCCGGTAACTGGACACGCTGGATGCTTGTTCGCTTCACTGCTGCTCTATCCGTCTACACGGAGTTTGACTTTGATGATTATCTATAAGGCCGATGACGTGATTTTCCTTTACCCCGCCGAAAGAGCGAGAAAGCCGGAGAGGGAGGGAGGAAGTGAAAGAGTGCACGGGGAAGAAAACTGCCCGTCACCTGGTGTGTGTTTTCTCTTCACGTTTGACCGCCTACAGGTGGGTTTTAGCCGAGAACCAGGCACGTGTCGAGGTAGAAATAGGCGAGACACTGAAGCTCTAATACTCTACGTATGATCCACCCAACTAACCCCCAACTTGGCCTTTTCTTGTTCTTTATATATTAAACTAAGCGCGGCAGCTACAGCGTCAGACGTCGATGATTAGATCCACTGACAACTTGTATCGAACTCCAGTTTCTTTTAAAAAAAACACTCAATAAGGAAAAAAAGCACTTTGTGTCTCGCAGCCGTGTCATTTTCTCCTTTTCACATGCAAAGATCCAGTTTCCCTCCGTTAGTCTCTGACTGAGTCTTAATTTTAAACCAAAAAATAAATCCTCTGCGGTCTGAAATCTGCAGAAAATGTACCAAATGTACAGCGATCAGATCAGTCATGCGATCTAAAACATGGATGTTCTTGTGTACTGACGGTATATCGCCTCATGCTCTCTGCAGGATCCTGCTTGCAGACGGACAGACGGACAGCTGACACGGACGAGTCAGTCAAAAAAAAAAAACGTGGCCGGTCGCTGAACTTAAAGCCGCCATCTGCTGCGCCGCCCTGAGCTCAGCGACTGAAACCGGGAGAGAGTCTTACCCTGCACAACCCCTGAGTGCTGCTTTTATTCATGCTTACTAAGCCCGCTGCTGCCTCGGGAGTCAGACGGATAAACATGAAGAGATCAGTTTGTACCCACTGCACCGCATCATCACAAATTCACAGAACTCAGAAGTCCCTGTTCATTATGTTCACTCAGAGGGTAGAAGAGTCACGTAGACAGCGGCTCTAACTCTTAACGCTGGACTGGAGCTTTTTTTTATTTTAAGGGATTTCAGTTTTTTAACATCCCCAAAACTCCAGGTTCACTGTATGTCAGCTGGTTCTGATGCTTTTGTTAATGACGGATTTTAGCAAGAGTACAAGATCAACGATCAGCTTATATTTTGATGATTAAAAGATGTGTTCAATTAAATGGGCAGTTTTATTTTGCCGCGGGAGGACGACTTCATGCTACCACTACCTCTGCAGAGACGACCGTGGAGGAGAAGAAACTCTGTGAGACTACGAACAATAAGACTAAGAAGACGGAGACGAAAAGATGGAGACTACAAAAACAAAGAAGGCGAAGAAGAAGACAAAGACGAAAACTACATAGACGGCAGAGTACGAAGAAGATGAAGAAGAAGAAGACAAATATTATAAGGAAGAAGACGAAGAAGACCATGTAGAAGAAGACGGAGACTACGAAGAAGAAGATGAAAATGACATAGATGAAGACGAAGACTAAGAACATATTAATAGAATAAAAACACAGATGCGCTGGTCATTTATCTGAACCTGATTATTACTGTTGGTATTTTTCCAGCTTTAACTTCTACATTCACTAAAATAACTGTTCGTCCAGCATGAAATCATCCACCTCAAAATCTATTTATCGGCAAAACTATTAAAACTCGTGATCCACAGTTTGAAGAATCAACATTTTATCGTATCTCTGAGAATTTCTGTTCTCTCTGACACTTTCAGTTTCCCTTTCCAGGATCAATAAAGTCCGTCTTATCTGACGTGCCAGTTGATCCGCAACGTTATCGATGGAGTAATTACAGCTTCTCCTGAGTGTTTGTGGCTCTCTGACCGGCACCACCTGTATGTTAAAGGTGTTTCAGTGACTCATTGTGGGCGGCGTCACTAATTAACCCAGTTTTTCTGTTTGTGTAATATTTTCCCTGCACACCAGGAAACAGCTTGCAGACGTGAGACTGTTCAAAGATTGATTATCGTCACATATTCTTTGCGCTTATCGCGCGTTTCTGCACATTTCTCGCTCGACATTTTGCGCCCCTCGTCCTCTTTGTTTCAACGTTTATAACATTTTTTAAAAAACATGCATTTTACTCAGTTCTCCGCACCAATAAATCAGGTCAAACCCAGCGTTTGGCTTTTTTTGTTTTTTAAAAAAAGGCCTTCTGAAGAAGCTTTGAGCGCAAAAAGCTCAAATCTAGAAAGCCACATTTATGTAATAAAATATCAAAACTGGTGAGTCTCTGTTATATTCCAGACTGATCCTCCTCCAGTAGCTGCTGAAGAACATCCTCCCACACTGTACTGTGATTGTTGTGTTGGTCAGGGATCTGTTGACGACAGAAATAGCAGCGTTATTGAAGTAGAAGTGGAGGTGGACGGGCACCGAGGGTTAAACTGAGTGTTCAGACCTGCAGGCTAAAACTTGCCACTGCTGCTAATTTCTCCTCCAAAGCAGAGGATATAAAAAAAAAAAAAAAAGGTGGTCAGAGCGAGTCAAAATAGACTAGAAGTCAACCGTCTTGTAAAGAGGCGATTGGCTCAGAGGCGACTAATGTCAGAGAGCGTACATGTGAAACTAGGTCAGCCTAACCAGAACACGTAAGACAGTGAGAGCATGAACTCTGCTGATTATCTGGCCGGTGGAGACGAGGTTGCCTAGAAACAGAGCAACAGCTTATTCCTCAGATCTCAGGTTTTCACATCGTCGTCGTCGTTGTTGTTGTTGTTGTTTTCGACGTGTCATCGCAGCTGATCTGATTCTTGAACCCGAGTACTGGTTCTGTTTGAGTCACATGCCTCTGCCGTGGGTTTTCCTCTTAACGAGGTGACATAAGTGCGAGGTTACGAGAACGACGACTAATCCTTTTATTCTCGATGGAGCGGCGGCTGAAGGGGCTCGAATGCGAACGCGCGCGAAGACTAAACATTCACGTTGCGCGGCGCCGTATCTACACGCTGCAGGTTTTTTTTTTGTTCTCTTTCACTTCTGGTTCTGTTGATCTCAGGTGCCCTCCGACACATTTAGGTGGCTCGTTAAGAGTTCCAGGACACCAGAGGATTAACCCGAGTAATCCTCCATCCATCAGCTGGTCAAAGCTAGTGGTCGACTATTTCTGCTCCGCTCATAGTACACCGAGCTATTCCTGTCGTGGCTTTTTTTTTTCTTCTCGTGGGTGAGCAGGAATATAAACTGCGCCGTGTGGATTATCACGGGGTGGGACATTAACCACGTGTTCAACTGGTGGTTTACGTGCATTTATGAGCGTCGTACACGAACATCAGGGCTCAGATATCAACACTATACGCTCAAAAACACGACAGAAATTAATAATAGAAACCGTTCTGTAACAATTAACGTAAATGAATCATTAGTTTTCATTATTTATTCACATTTTAAGGTTGTTTTTCTCTCTCATACATCACAGGAAGCATTTTCCACAGCTTTCTGATGTGTTTTAAGAAAAGTAATCGCCTGATTAACATAATTACCTTGATTTCCTCCCTTAGAAATGTGAGTCAGCTTGCATCAGTTGGTTTGTTGGTTGATAATGAGGTCGTTTCAGTCGTCAAAGTTACGCCAACGCTCAGATTTTATAAAGAAAAACACGAGGCTAATTAATAATTTAGCAGCGGTCCTGCGAGAATAATTGGGTTTAATTAACAAGCTGAGTGCCAGAAAATCAATCATCACAGTTTTCATAATCGACTCACATTTTAAAGGTTGTTTATCAAATAAAAGAACATACTTGTGTTTTTATTATAGCATTTCCTGCTGTTTTCCCCCTCAGACGGCTGATTCTGGGGTCAAATTACATCAGAGCTCAGATTTTAAGCAAAACCATGGCACAAATTAATAATTTAACAAAGGTCCTGCAAGAATTATTGGATTTAATTTCCTAACCGAGCACCAGAAAATCAAGCGTTGTTCGTTTTTATAGTCATTTATCAAGCAAAGACACTTGATTATTCTCTCTGTATCACATCATCAGCATTTACTCATGTTTTCTATCATCTCGTGGGAACAATAATTGCTTGATTGATAGAAAATTGCCCCCTTACAAATGTCAGCGAGTCAGTTTGTATCACTTGGTTTCAGCTGATGCTGAGGCTGCTTCAGTTTACGAGCCAAACCTTCAGCGTTTCATCCCCAAAAAGGTCACATTCAAAATAAAAAAATAAGTTGCTCATATTTTAGAGTGACGGCGGCGACCCGACACAGCCGGTAGATTAATTCTTCACAAGGTTACGGGTTGAAGATCATAAAGGAGAGAGTTAAAAGGTTTTGATGTAGAGATATAGCGCCAAACGTGTTCAGATCATTTGATATTTTCACAGATTTACATCCAGTTTCACACCTTACTTCCCTTTTGTATTAGCTGTTGTGTTGTGTGTGACAGAAGCACATACAGTTTATTCTCTATCAAGCTTTTAATTGAAGCTATAGTTTCTGTGTCAGTGTTACCTTCATCTCAAACCTCCCATTAGCTTTGTCTTGCGAGGTTAGCCAGCCAGCCTCGTCAGTTTTATCCCCGATGAGGTCAGCGCTACTTCTCACATTCGCACAAAGTCATTTACACTTAAATACAGTATATATTGTGTATTCACAATAAAGTTGTGTAAGTTAAAACAAAGTTCGGATGCACAGCTGGTTGCTGTTAAGAAGTTAAAATACCTCAAAGTCGGTTTAACTTTCTCTTTGTTTGTATCTCTGTAATCATCTTTTCATTCCTGTTATTGCATTTATTGATCGTTTAAGTTACTATCAGTGCTGTTACATCATCTTCTTGTTTTATTTCTCTGTATAACTGTGAACAGAAAATTACTGCGACAAGTCGCAGGCCACCAGAAAAGATTAAACGACAAACCACATCAGTGAATTTGAAGAGACTGCATGTCGACGCTCTGCTTTCAGAAGCTTCCGTCTCTATTTCTGATGGTAGCTGAGCTGAGCCCTGTTTCTTAAAGACTTCCCGGCCCTCGCTCACACAGAGCAGATGCGGCTAAAATGCTTGTCGCCTGTTAGCGCTGTGACATTAGCGCCTGTGTGAATCACTTGGCCCGGAGGCTGGCTGGCGAGCCTCCAAGGGGCTTCCGTGACAACACCAGACAGCCAGAGGACAACCGCCGCAAACACACACACACACACACAATCACACACACAACTCGGACTTTTTCCTGGCCCTCGCTCTTCTACTCCAAATCCTCAGCTGGCTCTGCAGACGCTGGCCCGGCTCTGCTCTCTGGCCGCCTGAAGGCAGGAGGATGCTATCGCCAGGGCAGCGGCTGCTGTTGCCGTACCAACGCTGGTACACCGGAAATAACAGACGAGCCTGACGAGCCTGACGAGCGTTCAGCCGGACAAACGGCACACCATAATTCATCTGAGAGACTTCCAACTCTTTAAACCTGGTTCTAAGGTGTCAAGTATGAGAAGAGAAGAAGAATTATCGGATTACGATAAAGAGCACTTGGCTCGCTCCCATATTAAACTGGGTCCTGCGGCATGGAAACTTATTTCACCTTTAGTTCAGCCCACGTAGGACTCGAACTGGAGATCTGCCAATAGATGGATTACTGAGTGCAGGCAAACAGCGACCAGTCTCTGTGTATATCATTTAACAGTTTAGTAAGACCTCTCTGTTGTTTGTTACACATCACAGAAGCTGTAGCCGACGCGCTGAAGCTAGCTCAGAGAAGAAGGAGAGCGTTGTGCGTGACAACCTCAGATAATCGGTCCAATATTAAACCACAAGAGGCAAATGAAGCAGAGCAGGTTTTGACAAATGATCATCTCATGCAAATTCACCAGCGCCGATCCAGGAAGTCGCCTGCAGATAAAACAGCGGTGGATAGGCGTTTTCCACGCCGGCATCCTGGTCAAACTGTTTTATTATAATCTCAGACAGTTGTTACCCCGGGCGTGTGTGTGTGTGTGTGTGTGTGTGTGCGTCTGTATGCTTCTGAACCCGTCGGCCTTGTAGTAAGGGCCGCAAACGATCAACAACTACTTCAGTGCACATGCAGTGTTCACGTTTTGTCCGTATACGGCGCGTTTTCGGAAAGTTTACGGTAACAGTAGCTCTGGTTCTCGCCGGGGTAGAGCAGCAGCGTAGCCACGAGTTCAATGGTTGAACTTTTACGGTGGTGAAGGAAAAGTGGAGGTCCGTGCGAGACCGATTTGAGTTTTAGCAGCGCCCTCCGGTGATTGTATTTCTAAACCGAAGTATTTGGGGCTTGGGAGGGAAGGGAAGGGAGCAAACATGAACCTTTAGTGTTGGCGGATGTTGGAAGATCCTGATCTTCGCTCGACTGACTGCAACCTTCTAGTTTGAACACGAACTCGGTCGTCAATAGCTTGTCAACATCTCAGTTGTCTAAACTTGGAAATATACTGGGTAATTGTCTTGTAAAGCACTTAATAATGTGTCTTAATCCCTTGAACACCAGCTCTTAAAGTTGAGTCATTCGATGACTTAAGGATTTGAAGTTCCTCAGAATGTGTTCATAGTCGACGGTGATGTCATTCTGGTTTGTCATTCATGGATAATTCTGCCTTTTATTAAATTTGTCTCAGATTAAACAACCTTTGCACCAAACCACACACCTCACCGGTCACATTGATCTCTCACTGGGTTGTGTCCAGATCAAAACTGCTTCAACAGGAAACGATCAGAATGAAGTAACAAGACTATTTGTTTAGCAATCTTTACCGCGCACGATCGCAATCTTTCATCATCGTCAGCAGAGTAGTTTCTCTCATCGTGCTTTCTTAATACCACATGCAGGAATTAAGTGTCTCGTAAATTACATCTCACTAATACAATATTGGTACTGCAAGGACAGATATGAATCATCGCTGAACATAACTCAGGCTTTGCAGGATTACGTACGTGTTCATTTTTAGGAAAGTGGGTTGCATGAATGAGCAACGGTTCATACGCTTCCCTGTTTGCTGTTATGACACATCACGCCTCACAGATCGGGATTCAATATGTGGACACCTGAAACATTACAACCAGATGTGATGGTTGAACGTGTCGTTCCCAAAACATGGGAATTAACTCCACTCTTCTGGTTTCAAGCTTTCCACCAGATGTTGAAAACCCGGCTGCAGGGATTTGCACCCGTTAGGCCACAAGGGTGTGAGTGAGACCCGACACTTCCACAGGTGTTGGATCGGGTGGAGGTGGGTCAGCGTTCGATAACATGTTCCGAGTGGAGATAACAAGAATCAAACCAAAGAGACTGTTTGTTTGATGAAGCCAGATTTAGCTGCAATAAAAGAGGTCGGACAAGAACAACAGGTGCAGCAGAAAGTGACAAGTCAAACAAGACAATACCGACTATTTCCAAGTCAAGATCGACAAGTAAAGAACAATATTTCTCAAATCAGGTCCCAAAACAAGATCAACAAGTCCAAAATCAACACCTTCAAATCCGAGGGCATCACAACAGGTCCTAAGGTTTAAACAAGTCAATAAGAACTCTTCCCCAACTTTTCCTGCCAAGTCTAAAGTCAAACACGTTCACGACTCGAGTCATATGATGCGAGTCTATAACTACAGCGATCCTCCATCTACAGTTCTCTTCTCATGCATTGGAAGCATTTGACATTTACAAGCCAAGTGAAGTTAACGGCGGTGGATAATCGCTCCTTCTCTGATTGCAGCAGTCATTCCCTCACCGAGGGCCGCCGTGGCTCAACACCAACAACTTCAATCAGCCGAACACTGGCATGGGAGCAGACAGCAGTCGTTTAATGAGGCGCTCTGCTGGGTCCAGATTGTTTACGCTCGGTGTCATGGAAAAACGAGAGGGCTAAATTAAAATGTTCTGCTGCGCCGTGTGGACGTCCACTACCTGTCTCCTGCTGGAGGCCGTAAAACATGCAAATACACCGGCACACATGGCCGTAACGTCAACACAACAAGAGGCTTTTTGTGTACGAGGCAGGGAACGGAGAGATGTGGAGGCAGGAAGAAAAAAGGTCCGTCCAAATAGGGAGAGGAGGGAGAGGAGGGAGGCAGCCCAAAACACAGAGAGAGAGGAGACGGAGGGCATGTGCTCGGAAACGTGTTCGTCCATGCTGACAGCATGTGACTCTGTACAAGTCTGAGAGCAGAACACAGCAGGGGAGTGTGTGTGTGTGTGTGTGTGTGTGTGTGTGTGATTGTGATTTTAATGGATGTGTGTGTGTGAGTGTATATTAGCGCCTCAGCCTCTCTCTCTCTCTGCATGTGTGAGCAGAGCTGCTTCACAGGCTTGATCACAAAATTGCTTCTTTTTTTTTTTTTTTGCAGAATCACTCAGACTGTGAATGAAGCGCGGTCATCGCGTTACTTTGTAATCAAACCGACCGGCCTCGTCGTCGTCGTGGTATCGGCGGCGAGGATCAGCCCGGTGCTTTCCGTTTAATCCTCAGGCCACTGTTGTTTTGGCAGGTCGTCTCCAACAGGGGAGGATTGGCTTCCATGTGTGATGTTGCCTCCTCGTAACACTCCCACCAAACACCACCACCGCTCGTACAGGAGGAAATGTTATGCGCCACGTGAAGGCCGGCAAGGTGACTAGGTGGAAAAGACAGGATGCATCAACTGAGGGAGATGATGCGTATCAGGTGATGAGACACGGTTGAACACAAAAGAGGGAGAAAATAGAAGCAGATGTTTGGTAATAAACAACTCGTAACCCCCCCGAGACCCGACCTGTGGAAAACAAAACGGACTGCAGACAAACAGACGTAGATTTTAAAAGAGAAATAATGGAAATATATCATTTTGATTTGTCCGTTTTCGACTGTGGCTAATTCTAATATCTTAAACATCGTGAACATTTATCCTGTACCTGCTTTTTATATCGACATGTTTGAGTTTGTGAGGATGTTAGCGTGCCGATTAGCACAAAGCACCACTGCGTCAAAGTCGGCCAATCAATCGAACTTTATTCGTATATTCGCACTTCTCACACGGCAAAGAAACGCAATCCGGTCGCTCTGATTAGTCGCTGAAGACACGAGAACTTCACGACTAATCTCCAAAAGAGACATCCGCTTACAAAAACCCAACGTTCCCATTTTATCCAAAGCCTCTCACCTATGTTTCACTCTCCTCAAGAACTAATCACCTGAATGTAAAACGGACAACAGATGGAAAACAGAACGCTTCTGATACCAAAGTCTTTGCAGAGATTAGGCGTCTCAGATTAGAAAGCGAGTGTGCAGACTTGAGGGGAAACGTCTGCCGGACTCGTCCCTCTGGGACCCATAATTGTCTGATCCAGACTCACATATCAACTACTGTTTGGGTTCCTGTGCAATTTGGGTCAAAGTCGTGGACCGACAGGCCAACAGAGAGTCTCTGAGTACAGTGTTTTTCCAGCTCAACCCTCCAGTTTCCCTGTCAGAGATTTTCCGACTGAAGGATTGAACAGAACATCATTCTTTCAAAAACGTATTTCCTAATTCGCTGTTTCGGTGACGGTGATGCTCTGTCTCGTCTGTGGTCAGATGCATTAACTGCGAGGCTCGTAGCATGTGATTCACATCATTTCATCTGATGAAAGCATTTGAATTCATGACGTCTTCCCACTGATTTATGCGAGATTTCCTTAATTTGCCACACATCTGCTGAAACGAAAGATTAGATAGAAGAGAAATCGTCTTTTCTGAAGATGCAACGTTCAAGATCCGATGCTGCAATCCAACAATTTTAACATTTTCACCAGATATTCCTTTACAGCACATTTACTGTAATATAATCAACCTCCACAGCCGAGGCTGACGGACAACACAAATCGTTTCTGCCTTTCAAGTTGTTTTCCCCCATAATTTCCAGCATCTTCGCTCAATAACGCTGAGAGCAAAGTTCCATTTCAACACGACTTTATGAAAATTTAATTTCAAAACCACTGTGAGTAACTTCCCTCTCGCCCCGAGCTGTCAAATCATTCACTGCGCTGACAGAAAGAACTGCAAAAATAAAAGAATAATCACTTTAATTCAGAGAGTTTGAGCTTGTTTTGTAGCAGCACTGTGCTCTCAAAATGAAATATCCCTTCATATGTCCCTTCACATGGGTCTTAATCCGACTGCATGTTAAACAGTCAAGCGCTAACAATGAAGAAACCCAGCAGAGCATCATTTTCCCCCCCTCCCACATCTATAAATGGACCGACTGCACATTACAGGCTCCAGAAATATACAGTATCTGTCAGCCACTTGTTTCACCTGCAGCCCTCTCGCTGTGTGTGGGCACCTGAGTGTACGGCGGCGAGCGGTGGGGGGAGGATGTGAGAGTTTTAATGCAGTGCGTGGGAGGCGGAGATGAACGACCCTACACCTTCAACATCTCTCACCTGCTGGCGAGAGAATGCAGAGCCGTAACTGCCGGTTTCTGTTTTTCTGCAGGAAGCCTTGAAAACACAAGATCGTCTCTGTCATGCTGTGAACGTGCAACTTTGTGCTTTTCCTAAAACAAGGGAACGACGAAGATGACGTCTCGCTTCGTTAACTGACTCATCGTGCAGATTTTATCAGGAGTGTCTTTTCCAAGAAAAACACGAACCTGACACTCGCCGTTGTTCTAAATAAGTCTTTTGTCGAGGACATTCCGGAGAATCACATCTTGTAAAAGCGTTTGTCATTGCCCAATTATGTGTCCGAGGAAGTTCTGTCAATTCTGGGAAATGTTTTTCTCGCAAAAGCAGCAAATTAAACGACTGCAGAAGTATGCAAATGAGCTGGCTCCACCGTCAATATGGGGCTAATTTTGACTATAATACAAAACTGTGAGGGGGGAAAAAACAAAAAACAGACGTGTCACAACAGAAAATGTCTGCAGTGGGTTTGAACCACAAAAATGTGGTTTTGTAAACGATATTGTTGTTTTTTTCCATCCCTTGTGTCTTATGTTACACACATAAAGCCCTGAATAAAGAATAATGTCAGGAAAACAACCTCAAACCTGTTCAGCTTATATCTACAGCTGGTGTTATAGTGGGAAGGTTTAGCTTTGTCCTTGCCCTGAATTTGCAAGCATTTGGATGCCCAAAACTTTATTGAACAGGTCATTTCGAAGGGGAACAAACACACAAAAAGGCCAATAAAGTCGAGTCTCAGTCGGCCTGCTGCTTCGTCTCAAAGCTTCTCTGATTTCAGGATTAAAGGAAACATTCAGGAACACATTCTGATCCATTTTTAAACACTCCCGATGCTATAAACGCTCACTTATCATCCGCGGAAGATAGTGTTGGTTCTAGTCGGTCACAGGAATGCACCATTGTAAATTTGGTTAAAAAAATAGACTGATAGTCGAGTCGCTCGCTTTGGTTTAACTCCTGAAATACAGAATAATGTGCAACTCGTGCTGTTTATCCGCATTCCAAGCATGTATGAGGTGATTCCTGTGAATATTGGGCCTCTGATAGAGCCGTCAGTGAAGGTCCGACAGTGTCAGCTGGGACGGTTGTGTTCTGTCGGGCTCAGGACGCTGCAGTGACGAGCGAGGGGATAACAGCCTGTGAGTCTGTGTAATTGCTCCGCTAAGTGTTACGTAACAGGAGTAGTTTTGTTGCAGATTCGGGATCATTTCAGCAGAGAGCTGCAGGCTTAAAGCTTCAGTGCTGCTGGATTATTCTGGTATATTTAATCAAGCTTATTTTGTACCCCCTCCTCCCGTTATCCCGTTTCTCAGAAAGAGAAAAAAAAACTGGCCGTGTGACATCGTTTGACCCATTTATCACGTCGGGTTCAGGGCTTCTGCTTTCGGTTGTTTTTGTTATCTAATTTTCATATTGGCAGAACGGTGTGCAAACAAATGAGCAAGTGGGGAAAAAGATGTTTTTTTAAAAGTCTAAGGAAGATAAATGTGCAGTGAAAACATCGTCACACACCTGTCTGCATACTTTTTTGTGCTTTTCGACGACAGCTCGATGTTTTCCTGCTTCGTGCAGCGTTTTCTGCTTTAGGATGAATATTTCAGACCACGGTGTTGCTCGCAGCTCGGGGGGGGGGAGTTCTTTCTTGTTTCAACACGACAGTGTTCCCGAGAACAGAGCCACAGGTGAGGTTGTTATCTGGGTTATATGATTTTTTTGTTTTGCTCAAAACCTTTCTTTTACCTCCACTAATAGACAATTATTTCTGCGCCAACGTGTCGCAAGTCTGACAGTCAGAGAAGGCGTTTAGACGGGCTGCAGGGATCATGTAACCTACGTCTAAACGTCTGTGTCCCTTTCTGACCTCGCAACGAACACTGAAACAAGCATCGCACTGAAGTGGAATATAACAGTTTTGACCCTTTGTACCAGGAGCAGGAGGTCTTCTGCAAACGCTCATCCCACCCGTCCGTTTTGAGCCTCCTGCAGCCCTGAACCGTTCAGAAAATGAATGAATACAAAAATGTAGCAACATATTATTCAGCCTACCCGGAGACAGAACATCAGAAATAGACTCTTTGTCAACGGCAGACGGTTCAGTGTCATTTAATAACCGCTGTATGTTCAGGTTGAGGTTACCACGGCAACAGAACAGCTCAGACAACGAAATAGGCTTCTGTGAGACGAGCCAATTTGGGTCAGCGTCTCGCTCGAGTGTGTTGCATGATGGGTAGTGATGTTGTCCTTCTTGCTCCGGAGGCTCAAGCTCTGCAGCTCGGCGCCGCGGTTTTGTCTCCACGAGCTTCAGACGCGAAGCGCTCGATCGTTACAAAATCAAGCTCCTCTCTCCCACAGAAAACACTGCTCGAAAAAAACGCCTCGTCAGCGTTCCTGCCTCTAATTCCGCGACTTTGTGACATCACGCTGCGTCACCTTGTCGCACATTTACACGATTTAAAGCCCAGTGTCTCGTTTGAGACGTGAGAATTGATTTTGCACAGCTGCTCTGTTGTCGTTAGCGCTGCTGGCTCAGGCGTGTGTGAGCGGACCAATCACAGGAAGAGGAGGGGGCAGCTTAAAGAGACAGGAGCTAAAACAGCGCGTTTCAGATAGTATGAATAAGTAATAATTATGAACCTACAAATTAGCTTAATATGTCTTCTTTACTTGTTCACACATTTGTACAGTCTCTATGTTGTGTTTCCACGTCTTTTCCTTGAGTAGCTTTTGATTTATTCGTCTCCATCAAGATTTGTCGCCATAACAAGTCGAGTCAAGCCGCCGCTGAGATGTTTACGCCGTATTTTGAAACCTCTCCGTCTGACTGCAATCCGCGACTCTCGTCCGGTGTCGAGGCGAGTCGCGACACGTCTGAAACGAGTCTGATGTGTTCACGCTGTCAC
>OMLP01025336.1:0-12001 GCA_900302685.1 Spondyliosoma cantharus | reverse complement strand
CCGGCCATGTGTGTCCGTCTTCTCACAGAAACACACACACACACACACGCTGGAGGTAAACAGTAACACGTTGGGTTTCTGCGCTCCGCACCAGCCCGGTGCCGTGTGCACAAAGACGGAAATCCTCAAACTGAAGCCAGCCGTGCGGACCGGACATGCTGCACCTCCTCGCGGACACACACACACACACACACACCAACACAACACGCTCCTACACACCTGGAACACAACTCACTGTGGACGTTGGTGCTGTTCTGATCCACTCCGGGTGTTGTGTGGAGGCTTCACGGTGCCGCTCGGTCCGCTCCCGTAGTGAAGGCGGATGGATGTGGTTTGTGTGCTGCCTCCAGGGCCCGTCGGAATTCTGAGTGACACTCCGCTGGGTGTGGAAGGAGGGAGGATGTAAAGCTTCCAAAGCCCTCGGGGGGCAGGACAAAGTTTGTATATGATAAAGCTTTACATACTTTGCATACACAGACAAATGAAACAGGTGACTATTTTTTTATTATCATTATTTTACGTGTTATGTAAGTCCTGTAAGTGTCGTGTTTTCAAAAACTGAAAGTAAAGGAGATTAAAATCAGAAGTACAAGAGCCACATTAGAAATAAGTTTACTAAACCTCTCTTAGAATAAAAGAGTATTTTATTACTGAGCTGTAAAGATAAAGAAAGACATCACATCACATTTTGTACTTTAAATTCTTCCTTTATTTGTTGACTCATCTTCTGGACTCTTCTTTTAACAGCTGACTGATCTCTTCAAACACATTTCTGCACATGTTGGATCTGCAGGCCGGGGACAGGATCTTGATGTCAGGATCATTCTGGTTCTTATTTGTAGTCTCTGTATTTTTAAAGGTAAAACCAGAAGACAGCATCTTTCTGGTTCCATTAGATATGGAAAAGCTTTCTAATTCGCACGTGGGGGTATTTACTGATGTATTTCCTGTTGAAGAACAAGACGTGATCTGTATTTCAGTCATTTAAGCAAAAACAAATCCTAAAGACACACTGAGTTGGAGACGAGGAGACCAAAAGTGCAAAAATGCTAATTTATTTGCAGGTTGTAGGACTTCTTCTGCTGTCAGGTAGTTCTGTGAGACGACTCCTTCGAGTGAACGATGGGAGCCGATTGTTTTGTCTTTCTTTAATTGTTGAATGTATAAATTAAGTCAACATATATGTTAGATACGGTCATCATCAGGGCAAACTGCGTGTAGAAAGCTGAAAGTAGTTTTGTCCCAGCAGTACCTGAAGGCGCCACGGGAGGCAGATGCTGCTGTGCAGGAGGAGGACAGTGGTGCTGAACATGTGACTCTGCTTTGGTAGCATGTGACGGCACCGCCAGTGTTCGGGTCTGTGGGAAAGAAGAGGGGAAGCGGATTAATTCAGAAGGATGTGGAAACTGATAATTAGTTTTGATGAGTCCTGGGAAAGATTCATGACTCCCTCTGGTTAATAGTTTGAGCCCTCAGATCACCTGTCTGTTAGAAAGGTGAGGAGGCAGAACCAGGGTCCAGTTCTGATGGAGAACCAACAACAACATTACTGAAATCACAAATCAGGCATTTTTAATTAAATGAGTTTTATTTGTGTTAATGAAACGAACTAAGCTCAAAGAAACATGTTTTCATAAAGAACTTGAGCTGACGACGGTTCTGGAGGCCCAGTTCTGCCACTTAAAGAAAAAGAAGATGATGAAAGTTTATCCTTGATTAAAGAAATATATATATTCCCACATTATTATGAGATAGAGAGGCAAAATGAAAGGGAAAAAGTCACAATTGTTATATAACTTACGACTTTTATTGAATAATTTAGATTTTTTTCATCATGATTATTATTTTTTTTCTGTTAACTGGCTCTGTAAATTGAACTGTGGGGAGAACGGTCTGAAACGAGGCTTTGTTTTACAAAGAAAGATAGCGACAACGCAAGTTGTAAAGTCATTTTAGTTATAGTTTCAGACCGGAGGGAAACAACGTGGTGTGTTTGAACTGCTCGTTTGTAAACATCAGGTCATACAGCTCACAGCCCTTTGACATTTTTCACACCTGAGTCAGACTCTGTGTGCAAGAGTCTGTTTCCTGCTCCGTCTCCACAGAATTCACAAAGGACAAAAATGTGTAAATCTAAATATTATTTATTCACATAGACTGTTTTAAAAGGTGCAATATGTGAGAACTGGCCAACTCTTGAATATCTCCAAATATAGCTGCTAACTGCTGCTAGCTAGAAAGCTCAGTTAACTGTGCAGCTAGCGGTCGTATGAGCTGACTGTCACCAGACTGGATGCTAGAAGCATCAGGGGAGTGTTGGTGTCGTCTGATATCAGGCTTTCACCGCTTGAGGTACAAAATGGCAAAGGGCTAGCTGGTTAGCATGCTAACTTCAGCAGATATCTCTGCAACACAACACACAACTGTAATCAAAACTGATATTTCTTCATATTCTGTTTATTTTCAAGGCTTTAAACGTATCATTTGTACATATTGCACGTCTTAAAGGGTAGAAATACTTCTGGTCCAGTATGTTATGTACTGCACTGACAGTAAATGTACTGGAGTCAGTTGGTCACGTCAGCTGTGATAAAAACCCTGCAGAGCCTAAAATCAGCCGCCACCAGATCTATAATCAGACGCGCCTTCAAAACAAACAGCGGCTCAGTCAACATGTGAGGATTTTATCTTATTTTGTTCTCAGCGAAAAGGAACTGAATCAACTTCAGCCGCCTCAGCAGAAGTCGTAGTTGTGTTGTTGTCGTAGTTGATACTGAATGCAAGAGTTACATGAGGTGACAGACGTGTTCTCGTCAGCTATCAGGTGCTCGTCGTGTCCTCAGGAGGTTCTCGCTGCATCAACACTGGACTCAGCTAATGTTTACCAGGATTTGTGTTAATGACCAACCTGGGCAGGGTGACATGTTCACACTGACGGGCCTCAGGGCCAAACAAACAAACCCGACCAAACCAGGTGAAGCCAGGTTAAAGGATCAGTCTGCTGTTCACAGACAACACATGTTTTGTTTGGACTCAAGCTTGGCCACAGTTTAATCTCTCTACATATATATCGTGTAAATCAACGGCGTCATAACGTCACCCTCACAGCGGCTGTTTGTTAAAGGTCATATCAGTATTATTTTAATGTAGACAAATCATTTAAACAAAGAATCCACAGAGCTCGTAGAAAGTAAGCGATCGTGATTCAATTATTTTAAAATGTTTCTCGGCCGATAGTATTAAACCACATCTGGGACCGAAGCTTTGATATCTGAATATATATTTACATACATTTGGTAACACTTTATAATATCTATCATGTCATTAAAATAAACAATGATATGTAATTAAGAATGACACATTTATAGTCAATTAAACTTGAGTTAATAGTTACTTCACTGTTAAAAGCAATGACACACTTCATAAACGACTGTTTATTGGGAAGTTAATGTTCATAATACTTTAATGTAAATGGCTGATAAATACTGTGTAGTTCATTTATAAACCATCAGAGAGTTGTAACCTTTACGATAGCTTGACGAATGTTTTATGAAGCACTTCTTCTAACCCGACTTCTCGTGATGATGTGATTTGTAAAGGATCAGCTCGACCAGCAGCTTCACTCCTGAGAGGAGCAGCTTCAGGAGTGAAGCTGCTGGAAATACAGGGTGAACATGGAGGTCAAGGCCCCCCTGGAGAGTTCTCCATCTCCCCTCTCAGATGTTCAAAAGAAGCCGAGGGCTCATCTCACCCAGCCCTCAAGAACAATATTGGTTTTGGCTCAGCTGGGCTGCTGGTCGGGCGTGTTTCTGTTTTTGGACGGTATGAACTGCAGCTTAACTTCAGCCTGAATAATCTTCACACAGCAGTGTCGTCGTCTCTCAACCTGTTACTGCTTTAAAAGATGCATCAGACTTAAAATTACAACTAATTTACTCGAGTACTGTGGTTTAATCTGCCTTCTGACGTAAAGGAGTATTTCCATTTTTTACTACAGATTAAATTAAACATCAGCAGTCGATCATGTAGCTTAATGTGCTGCACTGACTATAAAACAGCTTCGCTCAAATGAATGAATTAACTCATTTATTTTGATATTTAAGTACATTCTTTAATAATACTTAATAATGCAGCATGTTATAAAATGTGGTATTAAAGCCTTTAAACATCTGAAAGTTGCTTCATCAGATTCAGTAGAATAGATTAAAATGGGGATGATTCACTTTATTGTGTCGACTGTCAGATGTTTCTGTTTGTGTGTTGTTGTCCATTCTGACTCTTTTTAAGTGATAAGTCGAGAGGCATCAAAATGATATAACAAAAACATGAGAACCACATCCAATATTTGTTTAAAATGTGCTTTTACAGCCGGCTGTTTGCAGAGCATTACATTAAACCAACATTATACTAAATGTGTGATGAGTAAGATGATACCAGTCGTCACTCAGTGTTCAGCTGGAGGCTTCAACCGCCGGCACACTTCAAACACCTCATGAACGAGCTCGTGAGTTTCTGTACAGATCACATTTCTATACATCAAACACACGAGAAGTTATAAGAGAGTATAAAGTACAGCCTAACCCTAACCAGCTTGAAAACATCCAGATGCTGATTATTATTATTATGATTGTGCAAATAAATCAGGAATAAAGTTATGATAATAAATATATAGAATAAAAGTGACACTTTGAAAATGTCAAATACGGAGAACTGGAGAAAAAACATTGTATAAACTCAAACTAAGATAATTCCTCTCAGTCATCACTGTCTCCTTCTTCTTGTATTTTATTGATCCTCTATTGTTTCTTCATATAGTTTGACGGGGGTTTTGATCTAAATGGATTCACTTCATGTCGTCAGGTGTTCTGACAGGCTCACAGAATCACATTCATCACAGTGAAGCAGCATGACAACAAGTGTCTGGAATAATCTCCATCCAGTGTGACGAGTCTGTCCGTCCTCGGCTGTTTGTCCTGGCTGGTGACTGCAGTGTTACTTTAAAACGTCCACAAGAGGGCGACACGTTACAACAGAACGCCTCACTGAAGAGTGATGGACATTTTTGGGAGAGGTGGATATTTTAGATTAGATATCAGGAAGCTTGTTCCTCAGACGTGGAGCAGAGAGACATAACGAGTAACTGAAGCTGTCAGATCAGTGTCGATTACTCTTCTCTGAGAGGTCGTGGAAAAGGAACATGGAAGTGTGGAGCAGCATTGACTGAGTTGATTGAGTTTATGGCTTCAGCAGTGGTTTTGGTTTAACTTTATATTTTAAATTTAAAGGGTGTAGGTCAGGTCGACCACCGTCCGACAGTGTCTAGTTGGAAATGAGACTCAGAAATCCACTTTCTCACAAACTGCTCCTTTAAAATGAAACATCAGACCAACACTACGTTTCACCTCGCCCCTCTGATGCACTCACCTGAACAACCCTCTCAGTGTTGGGGTCTTTTACATATTGAGTGCATTTCTTGAGAATGTGACAGGAAAAATATATTTAAAAAAGAAAGACGTGTGGGTGGATAGTTTCAGCTGAAAGCCACCGTGCCGTCTCTCACATGCATAAAACCTGTTGTTCCTCTGAACAAACAGCGGCAGTGTGTTCAGCTGGCTCAGGAAAGCTGAATATCTGAATAATAATGTGATGAGTCTGACAGAACGCCCACTCACCTGCACATCAGTCCAGTCAGTGAAGTAAGAGGTGGTGCAGACAGCAGGTCTGACTGCGTTTTAAAATGAGCTGTTTTTTGAAAAGAGTTTGGTCTGCGACAGCTCGACCGGCCTGATAAATGTGTTGCTGAACACACGCTGTTTTTCTGTCGCTGTTGATTGGTTTGTTTAGCAGCACGCTGAGCTGAGGAGCAGATCATCTGTCCACATCCGCCCCCACGGAGCGACCGACTGACGGACATCTGAACATGTTAACTGATGTTTCCTGGATCAGAACCAGCGTCCACACAGAAAGCTCTGCTTTGTATCTGCTGCTCAGGTTTTGGATTCGGTTTGAGGGCCAGGGGTTTGAATATGGAGGTTTTTCGTATGATATGCACGTCAAGAAACAAAGTAGAAAATGTTGAGAATGAAGTCGACTCTTCTGGTCCATCAAATCCAGTAAGGGGAGCGGCTGATAGCCACGAGAGCTGCCCGAGTCGACAGTCACACAGAACCCAAATGCAATGACACAAACGACGTATGTGTCCTTGTGTCGGTTCTAAAATCCAAAGGAAGGTAAGCAGACGGGTCACAAAAGGCTGACAGGTGAAGGGAGTTTAGACAAACAGTACAACAAAAACAGAGAACAAACAGGAACACATGAGGACCGGAGGAAAGACTCAGGATGACAGGAGGTACGAGAGGATGAGAGCTGAACAGAAGAGCGAACGAACAACACAAGCTAACACACAAACAAACCTCACGAGGGAGGTGAGGTGCAGGCGGAGAAACACAGGTGAGGGAAAGACAGAAAGACACCAGAAACAGGGGTGTTACTCAAGCAGACTTTTAAGACTCAATACGACAGAAAGAAATGATATTTTTGAGTCATTTGTTCTGCAGGTTTTGATTATAAAGCAAAGCGTCGGACAACATGACCGCTGCAGCGTACCTGCGACAGGTGTGGACCGATGTCGTACGATCACAGGTTGGTTCGGTTCAGGGAATAAAAAATACTCGGGCAGTGAAAACTTAACTTCATAACTTCAGACAGTTTTGTAAGCTAGTTAAAATATCATCTTCAGACGCTCCTCAGCTTTCATTTAGTTGAAGTTTCACGATTGTATTTTGCACGATTGTGACGCTATCATGTTCTCCAAAGTCTGTCCGTGAAACGACTGGAGCTGTTTTACACTGATCTACAATTTAAAAACAAATGTGGTGCTTAAATCTAAACCGACTGCGACTGAAACGTGGAAAAAAGATACCTGAAAACAACAAATTCACAGTCTTAAAAACAAAACTCTTGGTCAGATGCAGGACATGAACTCTGTCGCCCAAACAGAAGTCTACAGCTTCATCAGCTCCCACGACCACAGCTGAGGTGAAATACACAAGTTCTATATTAAAACAACAACGAGCAGCTGAGCTAATCACAGGAAAATGTGTTCAAAGAAATCTGTTGGACCTTCATCTGGACCGAGCCAGAGAGCTGGATCAGAACAGCAGCTGTGCACGGTCGAAGCCGCGGTAACCACGGCAACCGCTCTGCAGCACACACACTCGTCCACCAGCTGCCCACGGGCTCACAGGGGCGGGTCAGAACCTTTATAATTATCAATGAACAATGAGAGGATGGTGACGGACGACGAGCTGAAACCAAATGAAACTTCTGAGCACAACAAGTCGTAATGTTCCAGCGTGAGATTGAACTTTCTCACCCTTTATGACTCTTTCCGAGGCTTCGTGAACTCGCGAAGACAAGAAATAAACCACAAGTCAAAGACGAGGCCGAAGAAACACAGTGAGGGAGAAACGAGTGGGAGGTTCAGAGGAAATGAGATGCTGATCCTGAAGGCCGATCGGTGAAATAAATAACAGACGGTGGATTTCTTTTAATTCTACTTAAGGAAATCTCCGTCGTATAAGCTATTTATTTTCACTACCCCTCCTCCACCTCCTCCTCCACCTCCTCCACCAAACCATAGATCCAATCAGACACAGAAAAACTCTTTTTCTTTATAAGATTTCTTCTTTTTGTTTGCACAAACTTATGAGAATCAAGCACTGAGTGTTTATTCTTATTAATGTTACAAACTCGTGGGCGAATGGATGGTTGTGGACGGAGGTGGTCGGACATAAAGAGGTGAAATTAGAAGTTTAACGAAAAGCTTCTAATCTTTTTTTAAGTTGGAATCAATAACACAAACACAAACCTGCTTTAAGGTTTCATATTGAGACATTTCAGCTTTTAACAAAGTGATTTTTTCTCAGCAGCTGATGAAGAAACTTGTGTCCATGACTTCATTATGTTCATCGTATCATCGTATGGTTCAGTAAAAAATCTGATTTGTCTCGTCTTTGATCGCAGCTTTTGAAGCTTCGTCACGAGGTTTATTATTCACATTAATAAGACCAGAGAGAAACAAAGCAGCAACACACTCGGCTGTCGGATTGAACATCAGCAGAAAGTGTTCGGCTCGCCTCCTACAGAGGGAAGAATATTCTAAACAGACATCTGGAGCAGGAGTTTCATCACATCCTGTCATGCACATTTCATCACATACATCATATTAGAGGCCTTAAAAGGAAAGTTGATGAAACTCTCAGACACACAGTATAATATTTCTTTGTGAAACACTGCAATCGTCTGTTATTTTAACTGGCAGCTCGTCATCAAGACGGATCGTCAAAGTTGAGACTAAGCAAGAGAGAGATTAGAGACGGATGGTGAATCGTTCCTGAGATCGCTGAGCGCTTCATGTGTCCTGCAAACGGACTCAAAACACCCCAAACGTCTGAACTTCAAGTCCGCACAGTGTGGTCCTGTGTTTCAATTCACATTTACACTGATTTACACTGGTGCTCGGGGCAAAGCAACATGACATCACAAAAGAACATAACGCAGTCATCTGAGACGCTGCAGAAGAAAAATAGAAATTACGTTAGAAACACTGTAGTTTGGGTTAAAATAACGACGTTGCTCATGTAACTACGGCTTCAGTTATGTTAGGTGACAGTGTAGCTTCTCCAAAAGGCCTCGTCAGTACAGTAACTTATCCACATCCATCCCATCCAGGTGGACGTAAACTTTAAAACACTTTTCACTGTGTTGCTCCATTTCTGTTCGATTCCAAGAATGAATTCAGTTTATTTCAACTGCTGACCTGACTTCATGTTTCCTCAAAGTTTTCAGTTTGAACTTGTTGTCAGAGCGAGCGGTCACACACTGACGTCCTTGAGCGGCAGATAAGCGGTGACTCTGCAGCTGTCGGTGTCGTTTAGTCTGCTGATCTGAGACGAACAGATTCTCATCAACCCCTCTGATCACCGCCAGACACCGAGATACACGACTGATGGCCTGATGAGCGAGTCGACGTCACTATGCTCTGAGTGTTTCAACGTTTATTTAATCAGGACACGTCTGTGCTTTAATGAGACACTTCCACGTCTCCTTCAACATCTCACGTCTCTCGTCACTGGCTGGACCTAAAGAGACAGTCAAATTTAGCATCAGTGAGCCAGAGGCATTAGCTTCTCCAACAGGTTAATGTCGGCGTTAGCTTCTCAAACAAGCTGACTACAGCGTTTGAGAAGCTAACAGGCTAACATTGGTTTTAGCCTGTCAAAGATGCTAACAACAATATTAGCTTCTTATACAGGCAAACATCAGTGTTTGCTTCTCTTGAAATGAAAATGAGAAACCGCGAGACCTGACCTGTCACTGCGTGTCCGACTGTGACAAAACACCTCGTCACAGGTGAGCAGGTGAGGTAATGATGTCACTGACTAAATGACACGTGTTTGTAGAATAGGGCGAATCAGAAAGGAGCTGTTGTAAAGTTGTCACTACAGTTTTCACTGTGAAAACACAAGGCCTTAAAACACCTGCTTTCAGAATGGAGTTTGGTTTACCAGCCTGCAGGAGTCGAGGCTGCTGTGATGTTAACGAGGCACTTAAACTGAGCTGACCTGCCTTCTAATAATGAACCTTGTAAACAAAGTAAAGTGACGATGAGAGTGGAGCTGTGTTCACCTCCGCTCAGCTCCGAGTCAACAGTCTGGTAATTAAACACAACTGTCGGGACAGAGACGGCGCAGCGGCCACAGTGGGCAGGTTATAAAACAGCTAAATAAAATGTCTTCAAGAATTTGCATTTACCACCGAGTGGCTGTAGCCGGACGGGCCGTGCACTCCGCAGTGTGTTGAGGAAGTGTCGTGTTGATGACGTGTTTTCAGGCTCTCTGAGGATCATAAAGGAACCTGATTGTGTTTCTGTTCTGTTCTCAGACACGTCGACAACCATCAAAATGTCTGAGTTTACCAAACTAAACGTCCCCGAGGGGCCGACAGATTCAGAGACAGCGTTGCTGAATATTTTCGAGGGTCCGTTATCAGCGAGCTGCAGCACTCGGTGTTTCTCTGAGCCGTTGACGCAGCGCTCCAACCGTGTCATCGCCAGGCAATATTTATTTCTCTGATCCGTGATTACGACGTGGGCGACTTGTTTCTTATAGGTCAACACTGAATTGACTTCGGAGCATGCTGGGGGGGTTCAATCAATAAGAGTGGCTTTGGTAAGGCTGCTCCCTGATCCATGGCTCAGCTAAATCGATTGTCACCGGGAGGAGGATCCAGAGGGAGCTGGGGGTGGAGGTTTTGGGTGGTGTGTGTGTGTGTGTGTGTGTGCGTGTGTGTGTGTGTGTGTGGAGGTCCGGGCGCTGCTGGTGTGATTGAAGGATTAAATCTGCTGGTTTCAAATCAGTCCACTTCATTAACAGATCGACAGGCTGATTGAGTCGGAGTCCGAATGATGATCAATGGAGCTCAGCGGGGAGCGATGTGCGCCCGCACGGGGAGGGACAGCAGAGGATGATGGGAAACAGCCTGCGCAGGGTCGGGTGCGTTTGAGGACAGACAGCCGAGACGGACAGAGGAAACAAAAACAAACATCAGAGGCGTGTTGGTGAAACGAAATGCTGAATACGTTGCAGCGGAGTCGTGATCAGACAGCTGATAACGTAACGACTGAGACGTCCGTCCATCTTCTGCTGTGTCGCGGTGGCAGCAATCTCACAAAGGTGGAGCACAGATCCCTCCGCCTCTCCCCAGAAACATTCCAGGTCAGATGAAATACAGAAACTCCCTCCAGTGGTTTCCTGCTCCACCCTGAGGTTTAATCCCAGATGGACAAGTCGGGAAACCTCCAAATGAACCTTAACTGAACCCTGTCGACTTGAAGGAGCTCTCTCGACCTCCCTCCAGATGTCAGAAGTTGCTCTAACGCCGCCGTTACCTGACGTCTGCAGCGCTGTTTTGTTTCGTAGCGCCTCTGAGTGAGTTCCATGAAATGAAATGTGTCCTGAGCTTTGGAGACGGGGTGTTTTTATTTGTGAAACTGTTCGGATGCAACTTTGCCGTTCCGCTGTGTGACTTCCTGTCGGGCTCCATCTGCTCTGTGCTAAGAAACGCTTCTGGGACTCATCTGAAACGTGCTGCACCCACAGCTCAGGACTATGGTTGCGTGTTCGACTGGTAAATCAAAAGCTTTGTCTTCCAGCTCAGCTCTCTGTGAACCACATGCCTGCATTACAGCTGACGCTGCACCCACCGGCCCGTCTGCCCTCGCTCATGATTAAGACCCTGAGACACTCGAGCTGCGTCGCTCGGGGCAGTAACTCACTCCCGACCCGGATGGAGCCATCGACTGTTCTCAGGCAGACAACCACGGCCTCAGACTCCGAGGTGCTGACTCATCCCGGCAGCTTCAAACCGTCCCACCTCAGGCTGAAGATCAGGATGAAGCCAACAGAACCACGTCATCTCCCCAAAGCAAGGATGCATTTCTCAGGTTCACAAGCCGGACGCTCTTCTGTCTTTTCCCTCGGCTACGCCTTGAGTTCCTGTCGCAGAAGGAGTGACAAGGTGACAACCCTGTCGGAGTCCAAAACGTGTTCGACTTTGTGCCGAGAATACGAAGAGCAAACAGAATCCACTCGAACGCTCAGCTCACCGACTTTATCTCTTAATACTCAGTGGATTTTCTCATCAAACAGAGAGATCGTCTAAAAAAACAGCTTTAGACTTGAAAAGAAGTTTTTCTGCCAGATACTTGTGTAGAAACAGATTCAGGTGAAAGTAGAAGTTCTGATCCAGCTTGTTTCCTCCAGTAAAGTAATAGATTACAGGCTCTGACATGTACTCAGAGTCTCAGAGTAAAAAGTCTCCCTCTGAAGGACGTTTGTGGTCAAAGCTAACTGAAGCTCACGTCATATTAATAGAATTCAAAGACTATTAAAGTTAAAGGTAGAATCAGTAGGATTTGTCCCAGCTGTTCCTGAACGCA
>OMLP01025329.1:67872-97384 GCA_900302685.1 Spondyliosoma cantharus | reverse complement strand
CACACACACACACACACACACACACACACACACACACACACACACACACGCTTTGAATCATGGAGGGACCTGCTGGTCACATCCTATAAGTACGTTTGCACAATGTATTAGAAAAGGGGAACTCATACATATTTTAAATCTCAGCATCGCCTTATGCTTTATAGTGAGGCACTTATTTTGCTATTCACACCAGGGGGATAAAAGGCAGCAATCTCATGCATCGAGCTGTTCCCCTCGGCTTCTCCGTTTGTGTGCTGGCTCTTGCTTTGCTGATCAGTGGACGGGCTCCGGCGCTGGCCACAAAGCCCCTCAGATAAAAAGAGAGAAAACAGAGAGGAATGGGGATTACCTCCTTCAGGTGACCTTCCACTGAGACAGAGAAGGAGCAAAGGAGAGGCAGGGAGGAGAAAAAGACTCTGAAAGGCTAAGACACATAATCCTCCTTTCTCTCATAGTGAGAGCAGGCGTATCCGTGCATGGATGTGGATGGTGAGGGCATGCACTGACTGCAGAACCGTACCTGTTATCTCCACGTAAAGAAACGGCAGGATTGGATTCTGCTAGATTCAGTCACGGCAGGATTGGCGATCTCAGACTCCTACAGTAACATTCCTACAGGAGTTCCCGTGTGTGTAATTACACATGTACGGGTTTTCCTCAAAACGGTCATTATTTAACGCTGGCAAATGCACCAGCACACTCGCACAGACAAAATGTATGCAGGATGCATTCCACACTAAATACAGAGACCTAGACGATGTTCTTTACCAAACCAATCCACGAGAATGAACAAAGCATACACACGCAGTACGGTGTAAGTCAGAGTAATTTATTGCCTCTCTGACAGCCAAGACATGGAGCTGACATCAAGGCAGTTTTACAAGGCCTGTGTACGCATCAGACTATAAGAATGAGCATCAGTGGGATGTGTTAAACCTCACAGAGGGATTTGAATCCACAGCTGAAACCTTGTCTTCATTATCAGGGCCCCAGCACTCCTGGACTCCAACTCTCAGCTCAATAAATATGGATATGAGAGGAGATTTATTGACAAAAGTTGGTGAATACAGCCAAGGCTCAGGGAATTGGTTATGAAATATTGCTACTCGGAAGAGCCGCAATGCCCTATTGTGAGAGACGTGATGAAATGATTTGCTCTGCCAAAGCAGGTCTGTAGCCCTAATTAGCTTGCTAATGCTGTCTTTATTACCTGGTTTTGTCTTTGGCCTGCTCCCACCAGGAAACACACAGCCTGCTCTCAGAAAAAAAAATCGAAGGCGATTGCTTACAACAAGGAGATGACAGTGTGGAGAGTCGAAACAAATTTGGGATTCTGTTCCTCCGATTCTGCTCCTTCGTTCACATGCATTTGCAGGCCTCATTAGCAGAGAGGGACAGCCAATGTAATTGTGGGTACAGGCTGAAATCAGAGCAGGTGGGGAATCTGAAGATGGGAAAGGAGCCAAGGTCTCATCATTCAGCCTCGACTCAGTGGAGCAGGTCTCCTCACTTTGTTCATGGGGCTATATTACAGGCAGCCTTGCATGGCTTAAGATAAAAGTCCGGTCGCCCCGGCGAGTGACTGGAAGTGGACTTTTAACCTGCCTTTAACACATCCATCCATCACAGGGAGCCAGCCAGTGCTAAGAGGTTAGGTTGCAGTTACAGGGCTGACACGGAGACCAAAAACAACTCTGTGCAGCTGGGCCATATAAATCTCCATGGCTGACAGCACACAATAGCTTTTTCTCACCATTTTCGATCGGTGAGTATACAAACTACCCACTAAGCTACCACATACACCATGATATTCCAACATAGTGTACTATATATCTCACTGAACCAGATATGAGCCATTTAATACCAAATCCAGCTTCAGCTTATTGGATTTAACTAAATTATAGCTCCTATTAGACGATCATTTTTCTGTTCTCTAAGTCAAATTTGCCCTGGAGGTACATTTATCAGCTGCCTTGCAATCAGTTCACATTTCACTTTCTGACCACCTCAAATGCCATAATCTTCTGCCTCACATGACCAGAGCTCAACCAAACCTATACTTGTTGCCTACAGAATCCCATGACGTCCTCCAGCTTCAATGGCCGCCCGTACCTGACAGCATGTTATTCTTCCATCCATCCCAGACAGTGAAACCACTCGCCTCCTGGTTGCCTGGAGCCTCCAATGAGTCTTTCATTAAGGCTACTGTCAGTTGTGTGGCCCATCTTTTCTCTCAGCCTTCTCAGGCTCTGAGGGCACTGCCAAATTGTTTAAGGATGGATGATCTGTCAGGAGGGTCCAGAGGAAATAGAAACATCCCTATCCATCACCGGGAGCTTGTGACACACACATACGCGCACACAAAGAAACACAAATGGAGACGTACACCCAAAGAGGACACATACATTAAGGCATGTATCCTGTGTGCATGTCGGCATCGCTGCGCCTGCTGAGTTTCTCAGGCCCTGAGCGCTCTGCCAGGACCTGGCTCGGTATTCATTGTATTGACTAACAGGAGCTTGGTCTCAAACAGCACTCCACGGGGGCATCTTGGGCCTTTGTGCCAAGGTCCTACCACCCCTTGTGCAGTCATTAGACAAACTATTCAGAGTGATGATGAATAAGCCAATTGAACAAACAGTGTTTCTTGTGGAGAGGAAACAGGAGTTTGTTTGATGCTCTGCAAAGAGATACTATTGTAAATTAAAGATGTAAATTATTAATAGGCGGCGCTGCAGAGTTTTAATAACACAGCTGTATTATTTTTTTCTGCGAAGACTAATGCCAAATCCTGGCAATCCTTTGGAAACAAAACGGGTCGCAAACCAAACGTCTCAGATAGCTTCCTCCGGCTTGGCTATACTTGCATGTATATTCACAGATTGGTGAAAAAACAACATAAGCCTCCTGCTCTCTGTCACTACATCACCATATTGCAAATCTTAATGCCTAGCTAGTTTGGCACCACAGAGTGAATTTAGCGAAGCTGCTCTGTTGTTTGTTAGCAGTGCTGACTTGGGCGTGTCTGAGATGACCAATCAGAACTGAGTATTTGGGAGGAGGGGCCTTACAGAGACAGGGGTTAAAACAGAATTTTTCAGACAGAAGGGGAATACAGTGCTGCAGCACTGGACAGTATGATAAAACTGATGTGTTCTTTGAGCACTAAAGCATATAAACCTGTTCTAGTAGTAACACAAAATAAAATTATCAAGCTGAAAATGAGCAAAATATGTCTCCTTTAATTTGTCAGCAGTGTATGCTTGTGGTATAAGGGTCAACCAGAGGGATGTTAAAGAGGCAGCTGAAATAGATCTCTGCCTCCTTAGCGTTGATCTCCACTTCATTTCCAAAGGCAACACGGCACAGCATGACACCACAGCATGTCTCCAGACTGTAAATGATCTTTTTGTAAACATCCCCCATGCAGCAAGATTTTCTCACCCATCTTTGTTCTGATAAAGTCCCTTCAGAGCTCTAAAAGAAATCCATCAAACTAAAAATATCTGTCTCTGAGGAAATGTCTGGCCTCATAATTCATTGAATATCCTTTCCCAAAGTTGTATTAGTCTAGATGGATAACATCCAATAGTGTCAAATGCAAAATTGTGACAATACGTCTAAATTCTACGAATGACATGTGGTCACTCAATCTTTTAGTGGTGAGAAATGACTGGCAGAGAGACAGGCACGCCTCACCATGGTCCCCAAAGACCGCTGTTATGTCTGAGGCCCAATCCACCATGACAGCTCAGGCATGACCTTTAGACCTACAAGACATTACTGGAGCATCTGAGCATGTCAGCATAGGAGGATGGAGGGCAGGGGTATGTTTGGGGGAGAGAGAAGAGGGTGAGTGACGAGAGGGGGCTGTCAACCTGGTCCTGAGGCCGAAGTGGGGGGATGGCCGGAGGAGGTGGCGCCTTTGGGGGACTCACAGAGGTCAAACGGTACTGGTGGTTATTAAAGAAGCCCCCATAAAACGTTGTCCTGGCCCATGATTACACTGTCAGGCTGGAAGAGAGAGGTTGCATGGGGGAGGAGATGCAGAGGGACATCTCAAAGATAAAAGCCGCTTTCTTCTCTGAGGTGCTCTTAGGAATGAGTTTAAAGCAATAGTATTTTAGTTGAGACAATAATTCACATTACTGGCAGATATCTAGGGTCATATAGCAATATTCTGCTTATCCAATATCCAGTATGTGAAAGCATTGGATAGATGGATAGGGTAACTATGACAGCAGCCCTGGCCTGCAGACTTTATTTACTGTACGCTGCTATTTGAAACCCGAAACAACATTTTTCTTGTCCATGCTGACAGATGAAAGTGTGACATATTCCCTCTCCAACAATCGTGAAGGACGTTGATAGGCAACCAAACCCTCAGGCAATAGACTGCTGATTTTTTTTTCTGTGAAATATAAATACATGCAATCTATTCTCCTGTCAAAGGCCCATGATCCGCAGAAGGCAGTTTGACACGGTCACTGAGGAAAGGGCTCTAGGCAAGCAACCGCTAAGAGAAGCCATATGGACACGGAGCTAAAGACTTGTATTACACAGCTACAGTATTGGAGAATGAGGATCACGATGGAAATTAAATTCAAACCCAAATAAGCTGTCTGTTCTACGAGGGCATGTGGGTCAATAAATCAAACATGAGCAGGAAAGGCAAAGCAAGCTACGTTATCAGAAAATGTAACTGCAACAACACAAAGAGCTGACAACATAGTCCAATCTCTGCTTCACCTGCATGTACCTTTTATAACCTTGTTAAATAACCTACAGGTAAAAAAAAAAGAAAAAGTGAATTGAAAGTGCTTTAACATGACTGTATTTGGTGTTAATGATCAGTGGAGGAAATTCATTTCATTTCATTCCTACAATTTGATGGGCTACATTTGGCGTTTTCACCTATTCCCTCTTTATTCAAAAGGCTCCTGTGCAATATTCTTGTTAATATTTCTGAGTGTCAGGGAGTTCACAATAGAGAACATGATATATCAGGGTCTGGCTGTGTGGTGGCACTGTGGGACAGGCTAGTGTTTTCTACAGATGTGAAGGGCAGTTTGAGGACAGCTAGTCCTCCTCGGGTAGAAAAACAGGCTATAAATACAGAGAGAGAGCAAACAGGAGCCCGACCGGGTCCACCGGGAGCGACACTCAACTTGTATGTGAGCACTTACAGTAGCAGAGACACTGCACTAAAGCGGAGGATAGAAAAAACATCGCTTTATTGTTTGTTAACTTCATCGGTTTTACATTCATGTGAGTGCTATCATATCCTGTAACTTTTACATTATTTATAAGCTTTACTTATGCGAAAGGCTATTTTCACCAGGGCTCAATTTTTAGGCTATATTTTCTCCATTTAAATACAGACAAAACTGTGGTCCATGTAAAAACAGTTGAGTGGGACACCAAAAAAACGTGCATTCATTTTGTAGGTGTGACTGGCGGAAGACTAATGGCAACAGCTTGGCCAAAAGGAGTTTCAAACCACACTACATAGAAATTACAATGCAGGCCAACCACTGGTAGTATTCTAATGATTATACATTTTGAGCACCCCAGGGAGATGTGCATGAAGGTTTGCGGGCCAGCATTTAAAGGCTGGAGGGGTGGGATGGAGGGGGTTTTGAGTGCTGAATTGACTTTTCACAGCACGCCCTCCGAGGTAATCAGTCATTTTGACTGGCAGTGTTTGTGTTAATGTTCACGCCTGTTCAGTGGCCTTCTGCCTCACGCATGTTCCACCAGCGTGTTCCTTCCTGCCTGGAAAATTATGTTGTGATCTCTCACTCCACCGACTGCCAAAAGGAGACAGTGCCACGGAGTGATGCGTGTGTCCTCCTTTGCCATGGCAGCAAGAGCGTGACTGTAACCGAATCCTCAACCTGTGCTGGGGAGCAGCACACAGGCAGCCTTTGTCTCTATACCCACACGCATATCAGTATGTAATTTCCCCATCTAGCGTCCGCATTGGCTCAAGATAAGACAGTAATAGCAGAATGGATGTCGGTCTTTAGGGTTGAGTGTCTCTGTTGGTGGCTTTGAGTTGGATGAAAACATCCCCTTGCTCCCCTCTGTAAACATTATTAAAGAGGAAGTGTATCTCAATGGAGGATTTCTCACCCCGCCCCAGGTTTCTCTGTGGCAGGTCGTTCTATCTGCAGTGTCTGTGCACTCTCACCGACGCTTATCGCGGCTCACTCCTCCCGCAAACAGGACCTGTCAACAAACAATCACAGCAGGCAGAGAGGAGGTCACCTACACCCACGTACCGATGGCTACCCGCGCCTCTGCCCCAGTAATGATATCCTAAAGAGAGAAATGAGCACATAAAGAAGATAAAGCCAACACATCAGAGACTTGCACTGCTAGAGCCACAGTGCTGTAAAAACACAACATTATTCAGCAGCAATGTAGGCATGTGATAGATGGTAAAACGGGAAAATAGGATTATGGTAGTAAAACAAAGGACAGAGTAAATGGAGCTATGGAATTCATCCATGTGATTTCTTTTTATGATTCAATCATCGCTCCGAACAACCTCTTTACTGCTGCTGCCTAGTGATGTCATTGTTGACAGTAAACACTCAGATGGAAATTAAGTTATTTGAGTTATTAATCTGATAAACCACACAGCGAGAGATGTTGTAACAAGACAAGAACCTACAGACAAGCTGGCAACTCTGCAAGACTGTACTGAATGCTAACAGCAGCATGATAACATGCTCATGAAGACAAGGTCGATGTTTGGAAGGTATAATGTTTACCTTCTTTTTCGTCATCCTCTTTTGACCATGAATGCTTGACAGAAATTCTGCGCCAGTAGATGTTTTAGACATTTTACTGGTTAAGTGAACATTTTGACCTCCTGGTGGTGCTAGACAAAGGGTCAAGGGTGGACCAAAGTCATCAGGAATAATCCTCTTGGGATCACGAATGTCTGCGACTAATTTAATGGCAATCCATCATATAGCTGAGATATTTCTGTCCGGACCTAAGTGGGGGACTGATGGAATAAGACATTGCCATCTCTGGAGGTATTCTGTATGCCTCAAGCCATTTAAATATAAAAACTCTCAGGTTCCAAATCTCAAGATCTTTTTGTCATATAACCCCGATTCCAAAAAAGTTGGGGCACTGAGTAAAACGAAAATAAAAACAGAATGCTATTAGTTGAATGAGCTGTGTCGACTGAGACCGGTTTAAGGAAATGTTCCTGAGCCCATGGAGTAATGTATTTTATGCAATCATATGCTTTACAAAAAGGTGAAATTCGCCCCAAAAGCTGAGCCTTTAAAGAATGCCCCTTCCATACCCAAACGTGATCCTCTCCTTTGTTGAGGAAGTTGATGAGGTAAAACATTAAATATATTGTCCTTGTACTGTTTTCAATTGAGTATATGTGAAAAATGCCCTGCTCTGTTTTATACAGCATCCCAACTTTTTGGATATCAGGATGTACAAAATGGAGCAATTTTTTTTTTTGTTATACTGCTCCAGACTATTACCTTACCATCAACAGCTGAGCCTTTGCCAGTCTTGGAAATGTGTTCTGTCACCTGGAAAATGGTCTGGCGACAGGCCATTACAGAAGAGTCACTTTATTCTGACTGCGTCACTGGCTGATACATCTCAGCCTGTTTGGGTCGGGCCACTTGATTGACATGGCCAGCACAATGCTGATCTCCACCACTCGAAGCAGCTCTCGCTCTCGCTCTCGCTCTCGCTCTCTCTCTCTCTCTCTGTCAAGGACAATTACGGGGCTCCTCAGCTGCCATCCAGCAAAATGCCGCTCGATGTATCCAACACAAACAAGCCGAGCACGGAGAGATGGCAGAGCTCGAGAACAGAAAGAAGATACTCGAGCAAATTCAGTGTGTGACCTGGCACACATCGTCCTGCTGATTGGTGTTATAATGACCATTTGGAGAGAGGAGGCCGTCATTATAAAGGAGGCGGGAAGAGTTTCTTATATTGATATCGTTTGGCACTGCAGCTGTTGTAGTAATATAATAAATTGACAATCAAAATGTGTATAGAAGGTGTGAAGTGTGTACAACAATTGTAATGATTTCTACTATTCAAGTCTGTGCTTGTATGGATGACGAAATCTGGTTCTTTTATTTTGAGTGTCCTTGTGCAATCTTCATCATCTAGGCAACACAATGAACATCCATGGTTGGTAACATGTTGCTAAGAAGTGTTAAGTCAAGCTCAAGGGCCATAAACCTTAAATTGATTTTCAATTTGTTCCATTTCTATATGGTGACCTCAAACTATATGTTGTGCTTTATTACTGGCTGCCTTTACCACTTCAGTTTCACATATGTAGCTGTCAAGTTCAAATTCTCTGCTGTGACAATATTTACCACTCAACGACAATTGTAGAGTGTTATGATGCAGACAAGAGGAGTGTAATTGAGGGTGAAAATGCATAAACGGCATTTACTCGCATGTAAAAATCTGAGACAGCACTTGTGCAGATCCCCTGAGGCATTTATGCATAACTGTTAACACGAGTTAGTACAGTCTCACACATTCTCTCTTGAAAATGTTTCAATCACTTGAACACTTGACCTTAAAAAAAGCATGACAGCTACAGCTTACTCACTTCATTATAAAAAATACTTTCAGTTTAAGAGTGTAAACGATACAGTGACAGGATCAAGTGTATGAACTAAATAAGAGAGAACATTTTTAACAAAGCAAACAGCAAAATGTCAGCAAGTGTCATCAGTTAAATGTCAGATCAGTATCAGCTCCCAAGGAGTCACAAACAGCAGCTTGGTCAGTGGCCAGACGCTTCAAAGTTTAACACTGTAGGTATCCCATCTCTTGTGCAGTAGTGCAAAAGAGTGAAAGAAGTCCAAATCTGGGGGTAGCTAGGGTGGTTCAGTCGGTCATTGATAGAACTTGACCTTCGGAGCTCAAGGTTCACATGTTTGACAGTATGATAACATTCAAAAGTCATAATATGCTGCGGTATATCAGACGGTAGAAGGGTAGGTAGAGTGTTATTGTTTGAAGTGCTGAAAAACACTTAAGAACTCACCCTGTCACTTCCTGGTAGACACACAGTATGGTCCGTTTGCTCACTCGATTTATAACAGACCATGTGTCGCTTTGGTTTTCCCAGATGGTCGACTCCATATTTATGAATTCACACATTAAAACTTCATAACTGGATCTGTCACTGTAAAACTTTAAATTAGTTTTTGCATCTGTGAAATGAATGCATTCACTATTTAGCTCTTTTAAACCGTTGCAAGTTAATTTCTTATTTTTTTTTCAAGCTGATTTTAATACAAACAAAATAACAGTACAGACACAATAATACATCTGCCCTTTATTATCGTTATACTTATGGTACAGTTACAGGTCATCGAGTTCACTTGCAGGAATATCTGCCATATAGTTTCCCTTCCACACCCTGGAGGAAGACTTTACCCTTCGTGGAAGTATGCTGTATAAAAATACCTGGTGGCTTACAGAAAAATGGTGTGATGGTCTGGATAAAAAGCCAGCTCATGCAATAGATAATGATAGTCATGAATGATAATTACAAATGTGCCACCTTGTTAAGTTGTCATTGCCTTCGCAGCTTGTAACCTCAGATCCTGTTCCATCATGCAGCACCTCTCCCCGCACTGTTAGCGGTGTTGGTACCTGTCCTCCATGAGAGGATCCTTTCACAGCGCTCTGGCACTTCCCTCTCAACCTGCACACAACCCAAACCCAGATAGCTCACACGAGGCCCTGTAATCACAAAGTCCCTGCGATGTTTATGGCCCAGTGAATCAGGAGCATGGACAGATTTGCCCATGGGCCTCTGAGGGCCCGTTCCCAGCATCTCCTTGACAAGAACAGACACAACCCCCTGCTAATGACAGCTGAAGGAAGCCTCAGTGATGGATGGCTCTCCCTAACAGCACCACCTTAGCCAACCTGATGCAGTGTTGGAAAATCCTCTCATGGTTTTATCAGTTATCAAGCAAACATTCCAACTTGGAGGCAGAGCAAGGGGGTTCATTTTAGTTTCAGTTTGGTATTAGAAGCTGCAGCATCACCAAGCTGCAGGGAGCAGACTTTTTGCCACCTGTTATGAGAGCAGTCCCACATGGTGCATTTTGGCTGCTTGATCTTCACGCTATTCACTAGCGAGACTCTGTGCTCAGAAGAAGCGGACACTAACAGACACTTCTCCTGATCGATGCTCATTCTGTTTGTCACGAGGGAACTGGAAGCACTTTCCCTGCTCTTCCCTCCATTTTTTTTGCCATCTTCCCTTTTCTCTTCCTCCTCTCTCTTTATCTCAGCCTTAAGTCTCAACGGGTGCTTCCCATTAGCCACTCTGCCTGCTTCCCAGTCTGGAGAAGTCTCCTTTCAAATCAGACTGTGGAGCGACTATAGCCTGGGGGCCTTGAGGGACCGTATCCTCGCCATATCCATCTTCCACCTGGAAAATGGCAATCAAACGGCCTTGGAAGAAAACTCATTACTGTAGTATTCCTCTGTGGTTCTAAATGATGATTGGAGGGATTGTGAATTTCTTATCAAGTTCTTAACAGAGCAAGGAAGTGCGGAGAGATGCATACCATGTCTTCTAGATTAATCTGGGCTCGGCTGATCCCGGCAAGTGACAGCAGCGGGCCTCTCCAAGACGCCAAACGTCGCAGCTCAGAGGAGCTGATAAACACAGAATACAACGTAGAGAGACTCTCACTGAGGCACAATATGGCAATGTTTACACTTGCTCAGAGCCATGTAGTAGAAATCCTGCCCTGCATAATCAGTGCCTCTGGAAGTTTAATTGAATTCCCTGTCATGTGTTTCACCTGAGAAAATCAGGATTCAAACAAGCATAACAAAATATTGCTGGATTTTCCTGCTATCATGAAATGAATGCAAGCTGCATTTAAAAGATAAAAATGAACAGAACGATTAATTGATTAAGGATGTAGACAAAGCTTTATATGTAAATATTCACACTTTTCTAATTTGCATGCCCTCAAAAAATGTTAAGCAATGGATTGAAGAATCAGTAGCCTAAATTAGTTCTCAACAGTTTGTGCATACGTTATCTCACAGTGCTCGTGCAAGACGCAGTACACAGATACACACTGCAGGAGCTGCACACTGTAGATGATGCCCCTACGTACAGTATATGCGCATGTAATGAGACACTCAGATTCTCAAACTGCCCATTACGGATCTCCGAGCTGCAGCAGGTCACAGAGGTACCACGTCGTCCACTTATGAATCTTAACGAGCGTCGTTTCAAACACACAGATTGTTTTCACGCGTGTCAATCAGTGCTACAACAGGAGTGCTCCTCATCCCATCCACTCTCAATATCTGATACGAGCGTCCAGCTGGAGGCAATTAAGTCTCTGATGCCTCTTCTTTTTCCGCAGGGTGCAGGCTCCTCTTGGAGGACAGCCAGCCCCCGACATTTCTCATTTACCTGACATTATTCAGTAGCTGAAGCCATTTCCTGCTCCCATGACCCTTGGATGTCTTTAACTCCATGTCATCTGACATCATGCCTTCAGAATTGAATTTCTAGACAACAGAGCATCCTGGCAGGGGTGTTCACACATCCTATGAGGTCATGTTGTGGGGATAATATGCAGAGACAAACTGTTTATTTCCGAAAATACGCATTGTTACACTTCGTCTGTTAAATGCTGTGTGACAATGTAAAAGAAAGACAGTGGAGTAGATATTTTACTGAATGTTGTTTTGTAAATTAAAGCAATAATTGTTAAGGCACAAAGAAATGCAACGATGGACCAACAAAGGTGGGTTGCAATCATCTAGCCATTTTCCATACCATTTGCTATTGAATACTGATCACTGAAACCCCCTTGGAGGTGGTCAGACTAACTTTTACCTGAATCCAGAGACGTTCCATCTCGGCACATTTTAGGACATTTAAACTGGTCAAGGACTGCAAGCCGAAATGGAATGGTTTGAATAAGCACATCCCAAAGTACCAATGAAAAAACCCTACTGGATGGAAACAGTTCTTTTCAAGAAAGAATTTGGCCTTGCAAAGTAAATAATTTTTAGACCTCAAGGATACACACAACATTTTTTGGTGATTAACAACTGTTTGTTTACAAGGAAATGCCACAGAGCATTTTTAATTTGAATAAATTATCAAAGAATGATTGTGTTTGGTAGTAACAACAGGAAAAATTCAACAATTATTTCCAGATAATTTCTTGTGTAACCCAAAGAGTCTTTTAATTATGACACAGCAGGCAGCTGAACATGCAAATGCCTACAGACAATCACATTTATAAAGAATAAAGGAAATAATCAAAATAACTTGGTTTAAATGGAGCAATTGTATTAATACATTTCATCACTGCTGATAAATGAAACGCAACTAACTAAAGTTCAAAAGCAATCGTAGAACTTTGTCTTAATTAAATCCGTTATGTTGTCAATCAGGTGCGTTTGTTGAGCCTGGGTCTCGACCCAGAATAGATCCCATCAACTTTTGGTGTAGATCCAGATAAAGGGATGGACCCAGGGCATTTTTGTCACTTTCTTAAACATTGTGAGATTAATTTCTCAAAGAATAATGCAGCAATCATAATGAAAAAATCTGGTGTATTTAGGTAGCTGGAGTGAGTACAACTTGATGCTGATCCAAGATCTGGTTAGGGTTAAACATGGTTAAGCAGTTACAGGTGGATTAAGTGTTGAAACAGGGCTGTCGAATGTGATATTGTATTGGGCTTGACTGGATTAAAAGGGGACTGTTGGGCCTTGGTGGAGGTATGCGCTCGACTGGGTACAATTCTTGTTTGCCCTGGAATTGGAACTAAATTAGATCTTTTTACATCCAAAAGAATTATTCAAAATTACAAACCTGTCAGATAAAGTGTAACCACAGCTGATTAATAGCAGGGTAAATTGATAATTTAGTTTTGTTACGAATGATTTTGATCTCAGTCTGATGATAAATTCAATTGTTTGGTTGAATTAGCCTGGATTTGCATTCAGTCATGTATTGCTTACCGTTTGATTATCCACATCACAGCCGCACAGAATACATTTGAATAGAAACTCAAATAGCTGCATGGCATTATTCATTTTTTTTCTGTGCAGCCTGTGTAATTCTCAGGGGAAATCAGCTGCGAGAAAACAAGCAGAATAATCTGTCAATAATTGAGGATAATTTACAGCTAAACTATAGACGCTTGCAAACAATAAAAGTATTTGCTTCCATCCGTTATAAACTATTTGTTATGTGGAGGCTATCTCCTTAATTGAACCCAGCATCTAATCGATGTGATTTCCGACCAATCGCCCATGAGTCATCATGCAACAACAGTGCGGGCGATCACAAATATACAGGAGTGCCGATACACTTTGCTAAAATGATATATTTACTGTATCACCATGCAAATCAATTTTAACCCCGTTGACACAGTGTATTGATCCGTGTATGCCCTGTGGAATATTAAAAAGGCCTCTTTCAGGTGTGTGGACGTCGTCGTTTGGCTACAAGCCCAAACACTGTATGACAGCTGCCTGAGGAGGATACTGCGGTTTGAGATTCAGGGAAGTAATGTTGCCAACCCATTCATCCGTCTCCGATAATATAGAAGTGTCCCTCCCATGAGTGCCTGGTGCAAGCTGTCATTCAGGATGCTCAGGTGTTACTCCACTATCATTAGTGGTCAGTGTTTCTGGGAAGAGCAGCCCAGGCAGCGAGGGAATGTAGGGATGGCGGCGGTGGTGGTGAAGTGAATGGCTGCTGCCGCTGCTTGGAATGGCTCATGTTTTCCACCTCTTGGGTAATAGCTATGGATCGCTATGTAATCATCGCTCTTTGTTATGGGCTCGGTTGCTGCGCTGTGATGGGGTGGGGGGGTGGTTGGGTTGAGGTTGCAGCGAGATGAGGCTGCCAGTACAGACCTGGAACATTGTCTAGTTGAAAATATTACACATAAAAACTAAAAGGAATTAAAATAAGGTAATTGTGTATAACTCCTTGGATGAGCTGGAGAAAAAGACCCTCCAACTGCACTTCAAGGGTTACAGAGCACATTTTTCAAGCGGCTGTCAAAAATGAGATGTTGCTTTTAGGTGCCTTCTTTGAACATCAAACACAAAAAATGCACAAGTGACCCAGAAAGTGAAGAGTGGCAAGTGAGCAAAATAACTGAATAAAACAGATCATTAATTAAAACTGGAAAGAGGTGAATTCATGTTGAGGCACCCTGTATGTCTGAGTGCCAAAACAATTTGAGCACCATCACGAAAGGGAGAGAAAAAAAAAAGTTTTACGAAGGGGCACTGGGTGCACATGCAACTATTTTCTGCAACAGATTTATTAGAGGGCACGCACTCATGATGAAACAGAGACGCTGCTTTTTATTTACTTGCAGTGTGATTTACAACCTGGCAACTGTCTTCTCCAAAACCACCTGCAAGAATTTCCCTGTTTTTTATTCCCCCTCAGGACTGGCCAATTGATGATGTGATGATTGATAAATAGTCCGGTCATTATCACCATGACAAAAAGCCATTTGAATATCTGGGTCAGTCTGCAATCACGAAATGTATGGGTGACCGATCTGTTGTGACGAGACAATATTTTACGCAGGGCTGTTTTTGTTCAGTGTTACAGTGATGAGAACACCAGGTGTATTGAGGGATCTGGAACTTCTCATAACCCTCAGGATTATTAGTGTTGAAAGCCAGAGAAAATGTAAAGGAAAACATAAAGAAGACTCTGAA
Source organism: Spondyliosoma cantharus (assembly GCA_900302685.1). Taxonomy (NCBI): domain Eukaryota; kingdom Metazoa; phylum Chordata; class Actinopteri; order Spariformes; family Sparidae; genus Spondyliosoma; species Spondyliosoma cantharus. The sequence continues at coordinate 82,612 of OMLP01025329.1, read as the reverse complement.
GGCCTGAGAATGCAGTATTCAAAGGAGGAAACAGTAATTCTGTATAATAGTCATATACCCGGTTTGAGCAAGGAGGGGTCTGAACACACGTTTGATGTTTTTTTATAATACCTACAAATATTGATTGCCTTAGAACTTAAAGAGCTGATGGAGGTGCCTCATTATGCCCCCAAAGTTTTCAAACCTCCATATTTTACATTTGCTTTCCTTTCTTTCTTTCTTTTTGTTTTTGGTCATCCTTCTGTATGTATTTGGCCAAACTGCCATAATAACCCCATTCTAGATGCATATTCCAAATGCTCCTAAAACAAAAATCATACCTGCATATCCTTCATGTCGAGTACATATTTGGGACAATAGTGTGACACGTGCGTTATGTGTAAACTATTTCAAGAAAGTGATCAGCGATCTGAATCGTTTTATGATACAGAAATGTTTTGTTTTGAGAACAAAATATGCACGACATGAAAACGTGAACATTTTTTTAAAAATCTGCTGGTTGACCTCGGGAAATAAAGTTTGCCTAATGGTTTGGGTAGGGGGGTGTTATTATTATTCCTAAAATACCAAAATCAATCTGAGTTCAGCTTATTGTGCAGTTGGTGGTGAAACAGGGAGCAAAAGTTCATTGGAACAGCACCAGATGTGACCTGTGTCAGAAGAAGAGCGTACTGGCTCTGTTTTTGTGCCCTCCGCCTGACCTCTGCACTCTCGATCCTGCTGTGTCCTGCTCTAACCTCTGAATCTGAAGAAATCTGAGTCGAAACTTCAGAAGGAGCTATTGTTGTTTTTCTCTACTAAACCATGAATTATGCATGAACACTGACACATAGTTTCAGATTTTTTTCACAACTGGAAAACTTTAAAAATGTCTTTGTCAACAGAGACTGCAAATCATTCAGAGAAAAGAAGGTCTGCTTTTTATACAGCCACATGCCACCTTACTGCTATGTCACACTGTGCATAAATGTCACACGCCAATAAAGGATCTTCACCACTTCCCCTCTAGGATTATGGGAAAGCCTGTTCAAATATCTAAATGTCAACTGCGCATAAACACTTTCCAATTACGCTCCGTGCGAGCGGCAGCTGGGGGGCGGGGGTCACTCGAGCTTTGTCAAGCCTTCAGTCCCCACTGGGGTTTGATCACGCCACACACACACACACACACTGAATTCACAAACACAGAACACAATGGAAACATCTCATCATGCAACAATTAGCGATTGAGAGAGAAAAAAAAGATGTAGCTCGAGGACAGCCTTTGAGATGTCAGGATTCGATGAAAAAGAATTAAAAAAAACATCCACTTTTTAAATGTCTATCTGCAGATTGAGGTGTTGACCCTGAAGAGAAAAAACAACTACCCCATATTGCCGCAATCTTCACATGTGTGTTGGCGATGATGATGAGTGCTGGCTGCCTGTCATCACTGCTCCACCACCACACACGCGTGTCATTATTGTCACAGCAGATGATGGGTCATTTGTGCCTCACTGGTGCAACAGGCGTCGTCGGACCTTTTCTGACCCGTTTCCTAATTACACCCTTAGGAGAGGGGGAAGAGCCAATCAGGAGAGAGGCTCTTGGATCAGTGCTCGCCAACAGGGGATCTCCTGTCTGGTTGCCAGTCAGATATGTGGCTGCTGTCGTCCTCCTGCAGACTTGACAGAAAAAAATCTCAGAAAACACTCGAGGAGCTCTCCTGTAGCTCAGAGACGCACTTCAGGCCTTGAAGAAGTCGAAGAAGTACTGAGCTTCTTATGAGGTCAGTGGGGTGCATGTGACTTCATGTCCGCTGGCGGGGCGTCTGAGGTGCTAATGCAGATGAGGTCTTTTTAGTTGTGTTTCCAGGAGCTAATTGCCCAGGTTATTAGCATAAATAGCAACCCCAATGCCCCAGACTGGGAGGAAGAAATCCCTCCCCAATTATTACAGCCACTGCTATGGTGGCAGCATGTAATCCCAGCAGCCTGGTTAATACCGGTGTTAGCTAACTGTTTAGTAGAAGGCAACAGCTGACAGTCTGCTCCTCATGCAGACTTCTGAAACTCTCAAGCTTTGGCAAAGATAAGATGAGGAGGAGAATTGTCCTTATTTGAGACAGCCCAAGTTAGAAAAGACACCGCGGTCAATCATCAATATTATCCTATTGACCTTCAGTAGAATTACTGCGAGGACTGATCATATAATTTTATAATGTATGCTTTCAAAATCGTCTGTTGTTAAATGATTCTGAGCAAACTGTAATAAAAAAAACTACAAAAATGAGTCGTTAAAGGCCCGGCACACCCTAACAGGGGTTATTCTGACTAATTAGACCTCTGCTCGGGTTGAAGACAGGAAGAGCCACGCTGGGACCCCGCGTACTAAATGAGAGTCAAAGAGGAGTCAACAGGATGTCAATCAAAATCACTCTCCCGTTCTATCATCCACTACAGTTAACAGACCCCTTTTTTCACTGTAGCCATTTTGACATGAAATAGGAGGTAAACACAGGTGTTACTAATGGCGACCTATTTAGGTACACAGTCTTAATTAATGTGATTAGTAACACCTGTGTTTAACTCCAATTTCATGTCAAAATGGACGACAGCAGATGGGTGTTTTTTAAAGGAAGACATTTTGACACATTACAGTAAAAAAGCTCAGGTGCACGTGTGTAAATAATACAAGCAGCGAGCAGCTCTTGCCTTTTCTTTTGCTGGGATTTCACCAGTTTAATATCAGGTTGGCTCGCCTCCCCACGGGCAAAACAGGCTCACTGACAAACAGACAAAGAAACGCAGACAAACCGGAGCATTTTGTCAGAATGATAATTGGTGCAAACAGACCTTTCTGACACAGTGCTATGGAGACTTTTTCACTGTCAGCATACGTAAGGTTCCTTCTTATGCATGTATTCCACTCACATTTTTTATCCAGCGTGTACAAATATTTCCCATCTGTCAGCCTACACAAACGTGTTTATGTACTGCACGAACTGTTAAGGTAATAGGTAATCGAGTAAATCTCGTTGTTATTTGCAGTCGTACTACACCTTAGTGCAAAAGCCTACAGCAGCAGAATGTTATTCTGGCTTTAAAGACTCAGCAGGGAAAGATATTTCAGTGCTGTGATGCACAGAATAAACACTTTATTCACTCCACAGGTTCAGCTGGCTGCACAGAGAGGAGAGGAGAAGATGCTCCGAGATATATATTTATATATAATATGATATTTTATAACAGTGTAAGCGGCAAGGTTAAATGAAACGTAGGCTCTGAATAATTTGTTTGTAGAGCAGAGATATCTGACCTGAGGTTTAATTGGGGGAACTGTGGCACAGTATAGTAACCTGAATGTGAGCATTTATCCCCTCCATGGTAAAAAGAACATCAACAGGTCGTCCAGTGTAACAAGAGAGGAATATACAAGGTCATTAAAACTGGAAAGTGCGATCCGGGGAGAAAACACTTTAGTCTCTTCCTTTCTCTCCTGCAATCCCACACTCCTCAGGCTGCTTTAGGTTCTGGCCTTGTGCCAGATCAGATGTGTGTGAGTGTTTCTCATGCCTCACCTGCAGACATGCTCAACATACAAATTATTCAGCACCCTTGTCCCCCTACCAACCCATCCCTGGGTGCTTTGTCAGAAGGATCATCGAGCTGCAGGGCATGGGTTATAATAATAAGCCTCTGTACAAGCACATTCTTGGGAACCTACATAGGCTGAGAACAATAGGACAGGCTTGCCTGCATGGCTGCTGTCATGTAAACAAGAGCGCCATGAAGTGTTGTTTTCTGCTCATAGAACCATTTGACATGTTAATCCATAATACTCCGGGAAACACAGCAATTATTTATAGCAAAGCATATCCGGGGGAAAAAGTCATTAAGGTGTTATTGTGAGTTTTGTACAGCCGGCTCATAATGTTGTCAGGCACAAACAATGTGTCTGTGCACCAGTGCTCAGATGACATAAAATAACATATAAACATAACATGACATAAAAAGTTGTGAAGCCAGACAAAGATGGCAAACTAAGGCAGTTGGGGAAAAATGAAGTTTATAAAAATAACAATAATAACAATTGCGCTGTCCTTGTTCGTACACTTTGTTGTTTCTTATGGACGTTTATGATAAACATCAAGTCTAATGTCATGTAGTATTATATCTTGGTTTATAATAATGTCTTGGTCTATAATAAAGAAATCCTTAATAACTACTCTATAACACATAACAAGGTATACATGTCAGGACATTTCTGCTGGAGAACTACACTCCACCACTACATTTATTTGATAACTTTAGTTACCAGTTACTTTGGAGACTGCATGCTGCATCAGAGCCACATATGTGTATAATTTAGTTATCGGATACTTTAAGACTTTTACTCAAGTATGAGTTCTTCTTACAACACTATCCTTCACTGATGTTTACACCTGTCTAGTAAAAATCCATAGATATTTTATAATACCTCAACATGCGTTTCCTCCAACACTTTCAACATCAGTGTCCATTTTTCTGTGATGAAGTCAAACATTACTCTGCAGCACAAACAGGTGACATGAAATCTCTCTTTCAGATTCTGATGAGACTTTAATACAGCAGAACCAGTGTACCTGATGAGATCTGTCATTGTGTGCCTCGAAGCTAAGCATCCCAATCAGTCAAAGGACAATATATCTCTACGTGTCCTGCTGGAATATTGTATGTCTGAAGACAATCTAGGGCCTACACATCTCTCTATCCTTCAGCTCCTTTTTCATTTATCTGTTTCAATATCCTGTATCCTGATGAGTCTGGGAGCGGGGTGTTGACCTGACGTTTAAATCCCAGGCGAGTCCATTATGGTAAGACAGCAAAAAGTGCTGATAGAGGAAAGCGATAGAGCTCAGAGGACAAAGAACATACATGGCCACCCGGCTTTACGGCCCAGTCGGACTATCTTTGTTATTGCGTGTAATGTTGTGTGTGTATGTATCTATCTGCCTGTATGTGTATGTGTGTGTTCTTGTGATTGTACCGTGCCACCTGAGCCGTGGGGTCACCAGAATATACCATACGGAGAGTTATGGTCAGCTCCACTGTGCAGCCTCCATTTCCCAGTGCAGCCAAATCTCTCCCAGCGGACCAAATCCTGTCAGATAAGAGCGGACAGCTATCGCTCAATTTCATCCTCACAGACATGCCAGCTCCACGGTGGGAGAGATTACGCCAGAGGAGAGGGTGACAGTCCTATCTCTAGGCTTTGGGGATCTTTGTGGCTTATCAGGGCTGCTCTGATGTCTCTTTACCAATGCATCAGCGTTGACAACAGACACTCAAAGAAGCACATTTATACAGTTGTATTTTCAAGTTTTTGCTCACAAACAGCAACCCATTTTGAATCAGGAGGAAGACTCAGTTCTCATACGTTTGTATTGAAAATGTATCATTTATACCAAATTATCCTTAGAAAACCATATTTTCGACATCTAGCATAGGTAAAAATCTTCAAAGCTGTCAGTACAAAGCTAAAGGATATGCATTCAAAACCGACAAAAAGCTGAATGCACTTCATTTTGAGAGCTGAATAAAGCAGATACCTGTCCATTTTAAATAACGAATTAAAGCCTTGTAGTCACCCTCATTAACTCCGGGGTTGCTGGAGCTCATAAAAGGCCATATAGTGCAGAGGCTTTTCACTCCGTTTCGCATATTCATTATTTTCAATTCAACAATAAGTCCGACCTTGGAGCCACTGACCTATGGGCTTGTAAACATAAAGCAATTTGGAACATGCTCTTAAAATGAATTGCAAATTAGTAGTAAAAAGCCACACAAGGTAATGAAAAATATCCACTGAATACTGAGCCTTTAGCGGGGCTATTAGTCACAAGGAATTCTCGTATGCTTTTGTGGGGCTCTGCGTCATTGGGACTGAAAGGGAGAACTACGTATGAGATGCAAACAAAACAGAAAATGACTCACAAAGGGTTTCATACCTCAGTCTGTACGTTATTGCAAATGGCAAATTACTTTGGCAGTGAACTAAAACAACACCACTTAGATTCACACCTCCTGTAATCATTATAAAAGCTTCACTCCAGCTGTTTAATGCAACCCAATGCGACAGCCATACAATAATTCAGCCTTTTGTGAAGCTTATAATCAGCTTATTCAGTGTTTTTTATATTTTTACTTGGTGTCACAGAGGTGGCATCTGCCGACTATGTTCATTTCGCATTTGCACTGTAGTGCTGTTGAGGGTTTTCCTGTCAATCCACTGTATGTGCAACATCAAAAATAGCCAAGGTTAGCATGAGCATCATAGGGAGACATTACCCCCTGTTGTGCCTTTATTCCACCTCAGTGTTCTATATAACTGGGATGAAGGCAGAGTCGGGGATCACTGTTGTTCCGCCTCTGGGTCAGCAGCAGGCGGAACAGCGCAGAATCAGCTTCTCTGTAAAATGAGTAAGCCAGCACGACGCGACAGGATTGTGATGTTGTGAGCAATTTGTACCATCAAAATGATTTTGAAGTTGTTATTTATAAGGTAAAAAAAAAAAAAGAAAAGAAATCAAGTCAAAGAAAGAACATCCCTGCTGGCATTCTTATGGCATACTTATCTTTAAGTTTGCTATTGTCCTGGTGGTTCAGTCATCAGACGGGACTGTGTTTGTGATCATTTCAGCTCCTGATGGTGCAGATGATAGGCTATTGATTTGCTTGCTCATTGTTCAGTTGGCTCCATAAAAACAAAACGTGACTGACAGAAGCTCCCAGGCTCTGAAGAAAGCCCAGCAGTTCCTTCTTTTAAAAAAAGTCATGCTCCAATAAACACCCACATCTACACGCAGAGCCAGCCACTATTCCACATGTCAGATGACATTATTAAAATTTTTTCTTCCTCCAGTTTCTTTTGCACGAAGGAGAACTTCTGTTATCTCCGTGCTACTAATTCATAAGAAGGCAAAGCAGGCAGTTCCCATTTGTGTTACATTATTTTTCAAAGCCACTGAACAGCAGCAGCATTCAGAAGAGCCTGAGGGGATTTTTATAAAAAAACACAGAATTCTACACATCCAGGCAGATGACTGTGATAAATGCACATTTTTCTGTCAATCATTATCTTGCTTTCCATTGTACATATTCCATTTACAGAGATAATGACATCTCACTGGCCCCAAAAGCACTGTAAAGTGGGCTTTATGGGTGAAATCTCTGCACCACACAGGTATAATTGCACGCTCTGATCTGACATTTAACCACTCAAAACGTAAAATGTAATTTGTCCTTTTTTCTATGAGTTCCATTTTACAAAAGAGAGCCATAAAAAGCACTCTGCTTCATAGAACGCTGAGCTTTGTACTCGTGTAAAAGCTAAAATATAAAAAAAAAAAAATCCCTTCTGGAGAAGAAATTCACAAGACCGCAATTCTAACAATTTGCAGAAGAGGAAATGGAAGCTTTTGCATGGATGCAAAAAGTTATTACTGCTAAAGAGATGAAAAGCAAAGTCAAAAACATCGTGCAATGGCCTTTAGATGATCTCTGTGAAATAAAATGCACTGCTCGCAATTACATCCAATTACATCACTCTGTCAGCGTTTTCGTTGGATTCGTGGAAACTAAGCACCCCGAGTTGATCTTTACATCGCTATATGCAACATGACAAACTATTATAAAAGGTGCTGATGGATAGTAGAAAATTACTAAAGGGAAGTACAGCAGCGGCGGTAAGGCTTTCTTCTTGCAACTCAATTTTTCCTGAGAAGGATCCTATCAGATCCACTTAGCCACCGGGGAACTCTTCCCTCATAGCTGAGGTTGTTTTATCACAGTAGAGCCACGGGAGAATAATCACCGCAGAGTACTTTGTTTTTTCCTGATGAAATAAGAGAGTGTCAAAGTACAGCAGTGATCAGCATCTCCGACGCTTCAGGATAAAAACATACTGTTGACCCTACTGTTCTTAAAACCTAACTAGCAATAGGTATAACAATGAGCCCTTAATTTCATAACCTCCCTGATGTTCCTGCTCTGTGCAGGAGAGAGCTCTTCAGCGAAGATAGAAGAAGCCTTGCAGGAAGTAAAAATGTTATACTTTAGCCAACCAACAAATGATTATACAACCCAGCGTATGCTTATATATGATTAATAAATACAGACATGTGTTTGACTTGCTTCCGATTTCAATTAACTTTTTTAACACTGTCAACGAAGACAAGAGCTACCTCACAAGCCATTATGCTAATCAGTTGAAATGTATGAAAATGTATAAATTTTAAAAACGTACAGGATCATAACGCGAATAAACCTTCAAAGCATACCCTCTACCATGAACATATCACGGAGATAGATTTTCATCAGCAGTGGAGTTTTTTTAACAGTAAAGACAAAAAAAAACGTGATCCTCCGCTACTTACGGTCCTTTGGTGCAATTGTGAGACCCCTGGTGGGAGAAATTGCATTCTGTGTGTTTGAGAGAACTTTATTTAATTATGAACAAATCATAGCTGCAATTATTACCTTTCTGGAAAGGCAAGTGAGCATTTTACGTTTGATATATGTGAGACAGCTGACATAGTTGAAAAAAACTGTCTCCTCTGGTGAGGTAGGCCTGCTTAAAACCTGCACACTGCCTTCTCCAGGGCCACGTCATCACCTCCAGTAAAGGTCACGGGCGACCATGATGGATGGGCACTGCTGTGGATTTAATTTAAAATAAAGAGCAATAAACACAGGGCTCATGCTGGTGGCACGGGGGATGATAAAGGAGCCATTAGTTAAGCAAAGGTCGCAGACTCCTCCCGTGACAGTGGCTGTCAACGTGACATCACAAACAGCGACATGGGACGAGAGGCCAAAGAGGGTCACAGGGCGACATCAGCCCCTCAGAGGTTCCTCAGTGTCAGAGCTGTCCTGTTTATCAGCCATGTCAGAGAGGTTCAAGCACATACCTATTGGCCGATGATAAGGGAATGACCTACAGGAATCCGATGTTGTGAATGTCAGACATCGCTGTTAAGATTCAGAAACTCAAATGCATTTTAAATGTCAGTTCATTGGGACGCAATGGGGGTCGGCACTGTATTCAAAGTAGGGTTGTAGTGCTTCTGCTTCAAAAATAACAAAACAATTAAAAAGGCAGCAGGTGTCCCCTGTGATTTTAAGCTTACTTTCTGAGAGGGAAGCACATATTTGAGTGGGTTTATTAGAATGCATTTGTAGTAAACACATTCCTGCATAATGAGTGGATGCCAGAAGCTAAAGGTACACGGTGCTTTATAGTTCACAATCCATGTCAAAATAAACATTTTGAAAGAACTAATGCAGGAACCTGTGTAGCACATGGGTAATTTGCCGCCTTCAAAATGCTCCCGGCTAATGGCATTTAATAGTTTCCGTGGGCCAAAATTGTGACAGAATGATGTATTTGGCCAACGAGCCGAGCTAATGACTGCCATCAAATGTGATTTTGGTTTTCAGCCGTGGTTATCTCAGTGGAGCCCAATTTATTTAGTGTCACCTTTTTAACTACAGCGCTTGGCATAGACACATGGCCAACGAAAACACGAGTGAAGGCTATCTCCTATTAGCGCTGCTGATTGGCTGGTGATGGAGACATCTCATGTTTGTTTCCGATTAACAATATGAAGCCTAATGGTGCCATTTCCTGTAGGAGGTGGTGATAAATAGAAGAGGTGAGACAGTCTAGACACAATGTGACAGACAGGATGACGGTTTAGGTTTTGTTTATTGTGAAGTTTAGATGTGATTGAAGAGCTCCGTAATGTCGCCTTTAAATAGTTAAGAGGAGAATGATGAGGTCTCAGACAGATGTCCTTGTTATCTTTATCAGCATAATCACACTGAATCAATATTTATTCTATACATTAGGAGAGTTGACTGAACCTAGTCACACTGACAACACTTAATATTTGACAAACAATCGCAAAATCAAACATAAAAAACAATCCAAGTGTTTTCGATCTAGGATAAATATTCCCCACACTCATTTGCAGAACACATATTTGGGTTTCATGATATGTGTCTCTACAACTAAGCAAACAGACTTTCTATTATATCTGCGACACATTCCTGCACATTCATCTTGCCTTTTTCCTTTTGACTTTCACTTATCAGATGGCTTTTTAAAAGCAGAACCCCTCTTTCTGAGCACTCGCACACTCACAAGCCGTTATCAGCTTACCATTCATTTACATGTATAATTATAACAGGCGCTTCAGGAGCCGTTAGCTAAAAAGCTTTATGCAAATTGTAATTAACGGTAATTAAAAACCGGGCCGCCTTGAATGGGAGCCGCGGTAACAGTGCATCATTTACAAAACCAAATTGAATCTTATGAGTTTAGTGGGTGAAGTCAGAGGGGGGTCTGAGCAGGGGCCAAGAATGTCCTGTCTGACATCAAGACCAAAGAACACATTGTTACATATCTGGACACGAGCCAACTGTTGATGCTAATCTTTAATGCTGTAATTATTCACTCAAATAATTAAAGATCTATATTCGCATATGTGAAGATATGAAACGCAATACCCTGGAGCTCTAGGGTTTCCCCTGCCTGTTCAACATTTAACTTAACTGATTAAAGTAAATTACATACATTTTTCACAATAACACCTGTCAATATGATGTTCTTTAAAGGAGACCGGCAGTATTGTGCTTTTTCTTTTACATCAGTTATTTATATTAGCAAAAGGTGCTCCTCTCGCCAACATTTGCATAATTTATGCAGGTACCTTGGCTTGTAAGAATTAATTTAGCACAGCTGCTCTGTTATTGTTGTAAGGGGGGCTGGCTCAGGTGTGTGTGAGCTGACCAATCAGAGCAGACGGGGTATTCAGGAGGGAGGGGCCTTAAAGAGACAGGTGCGTTTCAGACAAAGGGGGAGATATAGTGCTGCAACATGAGAACAACTGATGCGTAAAGCATGTAGCCCGATTTCCAAAAAGACTAGAGACACACAGACACAGTGCAGGCCTGCACACTTCAGCAAAGTTGCACATTATCTGACATAGCAGCAGCTTTACAGGTGACATAAAGTCTGGTCTGATGGACCAATCCTGGATCTGATCTGACACAAACACCAAAATTTACATCGGATCACGATACAAAATGACCTGCCAAGTGAAAAACACATACATGAATTACCCAAAAGCAGATGACTTGCCAACACATTTCCTTGCGGGATGCAAAGAGGAAAAAATCTCACATGCTAATTTCTGCTATAAACTATTGGTTTATGCTACTTTAGATATCTGCGATAACAGTAAAGCTAACTGTACTCTCTTCCACGAGGGATCAAAGAAACAAAGCCAGTTAAAAAAATGATTAAACTTCAAAAGGAATTCTTCATGTAAACAATATGGGCCTCCAGTCGTGCTCATCGAAAAGGACATGCTTTCACATTTGTAACAGATTTGCTGTAGATTAACTCCCTCAAAGGCACGAACACACACATCATAATATGCCGACTCACACAAACATGGCCGCACATAAAGGCAACCATATGTATGGATGAAATACGGAGAACAGGACGAGAACATCAACTCCAAATGTCTGACGGGCATCAAAGAACAGTCGTCTCCACGATTTGCAGGAGTGTGCACCCCTTATCTCGCAGTGTTGTGCACAAGCAGCATAATTGAGATTAGATTCATATGTCTGGCCAAAGCTGTCACTCAGCATGTTAGGCCAAAGTGAGATGCGGAGTGAGAATCTTAAATTATGCAAATCCCCCTTAAAACCCTGACGTTGCTGTGCGGTAAAATCACATTTAGATTTCTGTGTTAATGTTATTCATTGATAGTTTGTAGATGCACTTTATGGATATAGTGGAGTCCAAATTAATGTTGGAAGATATGTCATGTTTTATTTTTCCTTCAGTTTCCTCATTGGCAAAAGTGAGCCTTTAAGGACATTTGGTGAAATTTGCCTCTGTGTTTTTTTGTGGAGAGTTAGATGAGAAACCTCCCCTGGTTTTAGCAGCTTAGCTTAGCATATAGACTGGAAACGGGGTGGGAAAGCTAGCCTGGCTCTGTCAAATCAACCCTAAATATATCAAAACCAGCGTTTGACAGGGGGGTTATTTTACAAGAGCAGGAGCCAGGATAGCTAGCTGTTTTGCAAAGAGCCTTATAATGACAGGTAGATGGACGGTAGATTAAAACAGACTCAACAAAAGGGGCTCAGGCTGGGACTCATCAGTCCAATGGTCAGGCAGGCAGAACAGACAACCTGGCACTGAGTAACTGGAAATGGGCCAGTACACACTGTCTACTGCAAGGCTGATCATGGAAATGGGAAACAGGTGAGCAGGTAGGCGGGGAAGGTCAGGTGATGGGAATGAGTTACTGCAGGCAAGGGGAACCTAAAAAAATATAAAAAGGAAGGGTCATGGTATCACTGAATCTTGCTTCTGGGCCAGACCGTGGTGACAGCTGTTTTGGAGTCTATGGGAGATGTTCACAGACAGGTCATGGAAAAAAAACGGTCACATGAAGAGAGAAATAAAGACTTTTACAGAAGTGGGTCAGAGACAGACGGGTCCCAAAGAGTCCAGAAGCCCAAGATATTCAATTCAGTCTCACAGAGAACAGAAAAGTGGCGGAATTTCACATTTGAGATGCTGGATTCTGCAAATATTTTCATTTTATCCTTTACAAATGAACAAGAGAGCGGTCTCAACCTTTTCCTCTAACACTTGGCAGGAAACCAAATAAGAGAATTTCCCAAAATGCCGAACGATCCATCTATCCAAGCCTTCACAAACCACTTCCCTGCCAAAATCTGAGGAAGACCACGACATGAGACGAACAGCCATCCTTGTTTCCTGCTCTTCTCTGAGCTGTGTCCTGGACTGAACTTGGTCACCCGCTCTTTTCAATCCCTTTTCCATCGCTCATCTGTCGGTCAGCTGGGTATAGATATCAGGCTTAGCTCTATAGACTCTATACCCACATGTCTTAGGGCCATTAAACTGTCAGCCAGGATTTACTGAAGATGGGTGGAGAGAGAGGCCAAGAAATTATCTCCTCCTGCACATGTAAAGGGACAAAGAGTGAAAAAAAGGGAGGGACATAGAGGCACGAGTGTGAAGAAAGATGCTTTGGAGTAAATAACGGTCATGGTACAGGGTTAAATGAGCGGGCTCACAGCAGGAGATGATGATTCCACAATGGAACCCAAGAAAATGATGAAAGTGAGGTAATAGTTTGTTATTGCACTCACCATCAGCCCAGATATCAGTTATTTTAAAGTAATGGTGCATGGAGACATTCTCCTCAACACATTTGTGTTTCACACCATAACAAGTCTGAATTTTCTTTTCATTAAGACATTTTTATAAAACAGCCTCGTGTGATGATTCTCATCAAATCTTCATTCAATTTTAAACCTTCAACATGTGGAAATTCTTACCCAGTTGTGAAAAAAATGGCAATTACGTGTGAGTGTATATAAATCACATATGAAAATGTAAATTTCTTATCTGGGAATGTGTTAAAAGCCCAGCACTCATGTCCATGTTCAATCATTATTGATTATTCTGCACCTTTCTATAAGCTCTGTAGATGTATTTTTAAAAAAAATAAATATTTGTCTACATAAAAACGTTATCCATATGACTTTAACCTTCAACACGTGACATTTTCATGAAGGTAAATCCTGTTTGGCAGGTACATCTTGGTGGCTACAATATTGTGAGTGGACGATAATCCTGATAGATAAAAGACAGAGGAGCATCGGGATACGATGGAGGCACGAGGATGATTGTCACCAATTTCCAGCAGAAAATGCTCAAAGATCTCACACTCTGTCGATTTATTCATAAACCTCCCTCCCAGCAGAAGACACACATACACGAACAAGGTGGAACAAGGTGGAACAAGGTGCACTGGACTGAATGAGGCCAAGGATGTGTATATTGATGGCTCTATCAGGACACTACCTCTCATAAGGCATCATCTGCTCACTTATGTGTGTAATACTGACAGCTAGGATAATAATGGCTGTCACACATCAGTGAAGCAACTGCCGGACCTTCACAGCCCAGAATGTATTGAGCTTGTTTAGCTTGCATATTTTCTTAAAAATGGTGGGTCAGCAGATCTTGAGGGATACAAATCTACACCTGCGCCGAGGAAGGTGATACACACTACGTCTGATCTGACAGATGCTAATGATTCCGCATTTGCACGCATTGTCTCCGATTTTCCGGTGGAAACTGTCCTGACACAAAGGAAAAAAATGACATAGAAGAGGACTGAAAATCCAGGGCTCCTGTTGCCATCACTCTTATAGTTAACACTACAGCCAATATGGCCAGGAGAACTTGAAAAATGGCTGTTTAGAAATCAGATCTCATACAGTGCTCAGATATTTATTTCAAAATAAGATAACAACCATTACCGTCTAAGATTTGTCAGTGTTTAGCGGAATAGGAGTTCTGAACTGTTGAATCAATATCACCAGCCGATTATGGACTAGTATATCTTTGTTGTTGTTATCTAGTAGCTGTTTATTCTTCAACTCTTTTTTTTTTTTTAAAACCTTAAACTTCTACTTGTTACTCCTTTTTAACATCCATTCCATTCATGTCTGCTAAATAATGCTTTCTCAGTAATAATGTGTAGCCTTCAATTCAAAAATAAACTCAAAATATGCTTTTTTAGTACAACCTTTTCATATAAGAATGCATTTTGGATTTGCATCTGGCTGATAATGTTAATAACCCCCAACCCCCCCCC
>OMLP01025329.1:57174-67852 GCA_900302685.1 Spondyliosoma cantharus | reverse complement strand
CCCCCCCCAACTCTCCACTGTGCTCACGGATATTAAATAACCTTTAAAAATGCTACCTGGCTCTACAGAGCCTGAAATAGGACAAACAGATACACCTTCGGGCTTCTGATGTATTATGTGTTACCTTGCATCGTCAGCTTATCATAGGGATAGGTAGGAATAGGCAGATTTAAGAAGATCAATCACTGAGGCGGTACACCCTTGCATGAAAGGAATTACTAAAGTCTGTAATTGTTATTCATGGAAAATAGAACCTGACAAAGTAGGAATTTCCTATCCACAATAGGCTTGCCAAGAGGTGGAGTGAAAGAACATGCACCGCTTTATTGACAGCCCTGGGGAACATGATTCCCTTCAATGAATATCATTTGGCATATCCCCACCCCACGCCTTCAATAATTTACAGTATTGATTTGAAACAAAGTCATACACTGTGAAGTGGATAGAGGAGTACAGTGCTTTCATTTAATGCTTTAGTGATCTGTGGCTTCTGATTTGATACACAACAACCAACAACAGTGCGACATACATCTGAATCCAGCCTGCAGGGAGCGGTGACACACGCATCCGTCAAAGTGAAATAGGGAGTCGGAGAAAAAAAGATATTCGCCGCTGATACTTCACTTGTGACATCCTGATACCACCGAGCAGCACGATGAGATGCATTATGGGCCAAATAAACACAATATGAAAAGAAATGTACGTTTTTCTGAAAAATCCTTCAAGTTATTAATGACGCGGCCGCTCGTCTTTGACATTTCCAATCAATTACAGATTGTATCCAGGTGATTTAATTTGATTTGGTGTTGCAGTGGAGCGATTTTGGGATGCGCGGCATTAATCAAAGAATTATGCAGAGTGAGACACAGGGGAGGCCTGTTGTCACTGTTACAGCCAAATCAATCAGGCTCTGCTGAGGCCCTCTCTGAACACAGGCCATTTTTATTCTCCTGATACCTGAGGATCTCATCTGTGCATGTCTGTATACACAAGCAGCAAAAGGCGTTGTTGTTGTTTTAACATGGTCTTTTCATAAATGTACTACAAGGAGTTGTTGACTGGTCTCAATTACATAAGAACACGAGGCAATGAACGAGAAAATACGCTATTTCTGTGTAAACATTATAGTATTCTTGATGCCTATCCAGGTAGGATAAGTCAAAAAAATTGAAGGTGCAATATTCAAATTCAAATATTAACTAAAGTTATCAACAGAACGTGAAGAAACAACAGTGTTGACATTATGTCAAAGATGTCTATAAACTGCCTTGATAAGATGTAGTTTGAGGTACTCTTGGGCCTGAATAACTCCTCCTGTGCTAGCGGTGTAAACACCAACATTGCCCTGTAGTCCAACTGCATTACTAACTGAGCAAACAAGCTAACAGTAGCTGAAGTCATGGATGTATTAGAATACAGTTAGCAGCAGTTATTGTCTTTATCCTACAAACAGCTGTGTTTGAAAAAATAATTACGTTGCCTCTTTAATTCACTTGCTTCCAAAACAAAGGCTCACGTGACTCTGATCAAGATCTTAAAGACAGGAGGCAGGGTTGCTCATACCGCTTTAGTCCACAGGGGCCACCAGAATAAAGAAATTAAAGTTCCTTGTAGCTACTTTAAACAGAAATATGCAAAATAATGCAGAAAAGAATAATAGACATTATTACACAGTATATTAAAATTCTACATTTTTGATTCAAATTTAATTTCAGATAAATGTTATGCATAGAGTCTTTCCTGAAGACATTCCTATACTCTACTTTTTGAGAATACTCGATTCTTTACACTGAAGTACAGAGAAATTTCCTGTATGCTGTATTGTATGAGTTATAGAGCAACATGCATCCCCCCGGCACTTCAGAAAAAAAACGATTCCAGCATTTTTTTTTTTTATCATTATTGGGAATACCAAACACGTCCACCAGTGAATTAAACTCGCTCTCATCTTGATGGCTCTCATTCTTCTTTCTTCCAGAAAGATTGATGCTGCCGCTCTCCAGGTGAAAGTCACATTCTACCACCCACTTGGTGTTTCTGTAGGTCTGTGTGTCTGAGCATGTGTGCGGTTCTGTATCCAAGAGACAGGAGTGTGTGCGAAGCCAAAAATATGAAACTGTGATTTCCCAGCCCGACCTCCCGGAGTTCAAAGTTGCATCAATGTGTAGGTAGTTAAATCCTACTGTGCTCGTAATTCATGTCTGGAGCTCTTCCAAGATTCATATCTAGCCACAGAGCAATTAGCACGACGCTCCCAGACTGTTTTCACTGTTTCGCTTATCTGATCCCACTGCTCATATAAGCCAACAAATGTAAATCAACGCAAAACAAAAGGTCACCGAAGGGCAATTTCCTTCAGAAGCTATGCACGATTATCTCTAATATATACAGTCAGCCACAGACCTTCGCTTGACTACCATGCTTCACACCATCATATGATACAAATCAGTGGAAGCAGAGGGTTTTTCCGCGCTGTCTGAATCCGCTTCATGGTAAATCATGTGGAAAGCCTTTTCTTTCTTCTGGCCTACTAGCAGAGATCCAACAGCAATCCCCCTGAGATCCGACTCCATTCACACCTCTGAATGACACACACTTCATCCAGACTTGGATGAGGAGTATGAATTATTAAATCCAGAGCTGTCTATCCTCTCCACTTCATGAAACGCTGCACTTGCTTCTTGAGAAAACCCAACTGACAGCCAGACGCATTCAGTGCCACCAAGACGATATTCGAATAAGTATCGTGCGGAGAGCGATAACACTCTGACAAACAGTTAGCTAATAACCCAAAGTGATCCTTTTTTAATTTGACTGAATCGCATGGAGTCGCTCTTATCAACAGTGTCATATGTTCTGTGTGATGCCTCTCCAACAACAGGCTCCCAGCAGGGGAGCGCAGGATTAGAGGAGGATTCTTCTGACATCTCTGGAAAGCACACTACACAGCCGGCTGTCTGCAGCCTACTGGCAGAGGCTGCGGCCCGTTCACAGCCAGGCCTCTGACTGAGGCACGCATGGGGCGCCAAGCCAGCTGCCCAGTAATTAGCCTATTAAAATGGAGATCCAGGTACAAGTAGAACAGCAATATGAAGATCAACAACGTCCATATCTTAAGCCCTGGGCGATGTCAGAATGGATTTGTTCGGCAGGTCTTTCGTCTTTTCAGCTGGAGACTTGGGTCATATTGTCCAATCAGATCATCGTCCTGCTGTAGCAAGATTATACATGATGGTATCACACAGCTGAGATTTCAACACAGACTGAGGGCATATAATTTTCCTCACATTTAAGGTGCACCTTTTCAACATACACTCACTTGCCACTGCATAACCTGTGCAATTTAAGGCGATTCAGTCCAACAACTCGGCCAGAAACTTTTATAAAGCTTATCATTGTTCAGGTTCCGTTGACACTGTCAGAAAGGTAATACTTCTACTTCAGCTTATTAGTGAGGTTGTAGTAAGTTCTATTTTACTGTAGTGCATTGTATTGTATGTATGCAAAAGGGGTTAGACAAAATAGACAAATGGAAGAGGATTACATTCTACAGGTTAACCTAAAGAAGTGGCCAGTAAGTGTGAATCCACAAACAGTCATCTCCAATTTCAGCTTTAGGTAGTGCGTTTAACACATTATTACTATTATTTTCCTTCTTTTGTTTAGTGCTGCCTCTAACAATAATAATACAGCATTAATATGTGCATACATTCAGTTGCCAGTTTGTTAGGTACATATTTTACAATTAAAAATAGGAATCTGGCCAGTGAACACCTGAAGATCCCCCAGGAAGAGCTGCAAAATGTAGGTGGGGAGATAGACATCTGAATTACCCTGCTTGGCCTGCTGACACTGTGACCCGACCCTGGAAAAGTAGGAGAAAAAAGGATGGATGGATGGACAGACATTATGGAAATTCCCACAAAAACATCCCACAGCCCAAAGAAAATGTTACATTGCTTGTTTTGTCGGACCAGCAGTCCGAAAACCTTGAAAAATTAAATCTGCAACTTGAAAATGGCAAATTTTTAGCATTTTTGCTCAATATTTTTGCTCAATATTTGACAAACCATTAATCGATTATCAAATGAATGGATTAATAGTCTAATTGGTGGCATTTTTCCAATAATAAAGGACTTAAATATAACTGCAACAAAGTATTCATCAAATGGTCAATACATTTTTGTGATTTAGTAAAAAATACTAGTTACCAAAGCAGCAAAGAAAAGAAAAGCAGCACATTGTCACAACCAGGATGCTGGCACCGTTAGCGCTTGACACTGTTTGTCAATAAATGACCATAAACTATTAATGAATTTTCAAAATCGTTAATCATTTGTCTATAAATCACTTCGCTGACTAATTGCTTCTGCACTAGTTTTGTTTTAAACCATTGGTAATATAACCACGGGTGATACAAAAAGAAAAAAAAAAGAGTCACCCAGCAGCATGACATCATTAACTCCAGCCGGAGAGACCATCCCTCTCCTTGAGGGATTGCTGCCCGTCTGCACATCAGTTACAGAGGAGACATCAGTCTCTGGTATAACAATGTTGAATCACTCGCTGTATCAACCGCCTGGAACGCCAAAATTAAGCTCCTAAATTTCCCTAACAGTGTCTGATGAGTGATGAATCTCTCTCGCCGCCGGGCACTCTCATCCTTTAGCACAGACATGTTGATTGTCTTTAGATTGTCCTCTGTCTGGCACTGACAGACAATACTGTATACTCATATCTAAACGGAGAATTGAACAATTTACAACTGAGACTGTGCACAACAAAATGATCCACTGTGTATGTTTAGGTTCACCGTAGTTAAAACGGTATTAGTGGCATATTAGAGTGGTCAAACCGTGGCGTGTGTGAGCTGAATTAATTCACTCTTCACTTTCACTTTAGATGCTGCAGCTGTTCACATTTCTGAGGACACTAAGCCAGGTAGCTCTCATTAAGGAAGAGTGCATTAGACTGTGAATTGGAAAGTGCAAATGAACAGAAGAGATACATTAAGTATTGATTTACGCGGAGATGCATACTAAAAAGCGCAGGGGAAATGCACGTCTGTCTGATTGGAGTGGGAGAGGAGCAGACCCAACGCTTCCATCAGAAATGATTCAACCTTCTTAAAATGCACAGTGACAGCGCTGAGCGAGGATACAAGTTGTTTTTAATGAGCATCACGCAAAACTGTGGTGATAGCTGTGGATAGCTAAATGATTGCAGTTTGTTCAGGTTAATTTTCTTAGTCCCTAATCTACCCGGGCCTCAGTTGGCAGTTGAGTGAGGGGCTGAAAGTAGAAAACGCTAATGATGTACATTTAACACATGACCTGCACAGACACGCCAGCTATTCAGCTTGACTTCAGAACATCGGATGAAAAATTTACATTCTAGATCACCTCAATCAATACTCCCATTAAGCCCCAAATCAATTGACCATTAACAAGCTGTTTCTCAGAAAATTGCCAGCCAAAGATGTTCTCTCTGGCTCCGACTAGTTACGTCGGGCAAAGCACTCCAAAGCCATGAGGTCAATTAAATGAGCCGCAAATCTAGAGCCGAGCTTGGCATATGTATTAACGGCATTATGGCATACCTATTCAATTAAGGTCATCACATCAATTTGCTCTCCCTCGCACAAACATGTCAATCTTAACATGAATATTTAATGGCGCTGAGACAAGGTCTGAAACAGGCTGACAGTATAGACATCCTGTTATCGCCCCTGAAACTCTCTCAAGTCTCATACTAAAGCTGCATTTACCAGACTTTCTCTGTCTTTTTACTCTGAATTTGTAATAAATAGCATTTTTCAATGTGGACCCTATTTAGCAGAAAATACCAGAAGAAGAGAGAGCGGGGGAAGTCCAACATCAGAGGAGCAACGGGGGCAGCTGTGTTGAGCCTGAACATTTTCCCATCGAACTCGGTGAATAAAGGGTTAGACCACACCAGGCTTTTAAAAAAAGGTCTGTCACTCTAGGAATATTGTTGTCAGACACTTAAACAACCTGCACCTCTCATTGGCAAATATAAGCACTTCAAATGGACTTGACAGTGCACAATTGCCCGCCCGCATTGCCTTGCAGCTCATTTTGCATCTGAGGGCTTCAGCACTCTCGCTCAGTACTGGATCAAAAACTGTTTAATCTATATAACATGGATAAATTTTTTATCTATATAACAATTATAACACTGCCTTCCTTTTTTACAGGTGAAACACAAGGTTTAGCCCCGCTCGCCAGCCTAACAATGGCGACAAAACTGAATCTAGTAACACATTCTCTCTATATGGCATCTAAATAGGCACAAGAGGGCTAATCCCATTCACACTGTGTCTCTAATCTCCATATAGAAGACAAGTACACAAAGTGAACAGAGAGATGGTTTTATCCACAGATGCACTCTTCCACTGTCTGGACCACAGAGGTGTGGGTGCAGAGATAAACGAGGTGGGAGAGGGATTAAAGTGTCCCAAACATTGGGCCTGTTTAATTGAAACCTCCCCTGGGACACCGAGGAGGAGACGAGAGGGCGGGAAAGCTGTCTGGGGAGCTACCACTGGGGTTCCTCGTAGGTGAATTCATTCCCTCATCGCCTCTCAATAGGAGATGATGAATAGGGTGACATCAGTATCCCGCGGGCGAGCAGGGGTGTGCCACTGTCCGCTGGAAAAAAAAAAAAAAAGAGCAATGTGTGGCCTTTATGTCAGAGATGGAGCGCAGGGGGTGGGGTCCTGTGCTAATCAATAATTAATCAAAACATTAAAAGCATTTTCTTTTTTTCTTTTTTTTGACAGGCCAATTTGAGGCATCTGTCTTATAAAGAGGAAGGCAGGGAGAGTTTGTCGGGAATGTGGAACACTTTCCCCCCCATGGCCTGACTGGAAACTGCTCACACACATCCTGCTGGGAAATAAACATTAAAGGGCCATTCCGACAATTTCACACATAGAGATGGGAAGTAGTGTTTAGTCTGTGAATTTTTTTTGAAGCCAGCCTTTAAACTAGGTGCATTCTGGGTGGTGTATGATCCAGACAGGAGCAGTGATGGACGATGGTTAGAAATAAGAAGCATATTATGCACATGCAACACACTAGGGGAAGGGGGCACTCGTGAAGGGGATAGTAATTCATGAGTTGGGGGCCTAGTAGGGTGGCCGACAATTATAACAAGGGGCAATGGCCCTCTTTTGGCCCTCCCTTGGGAACACCACTGCCTGGGGGAAAAAAAATATGTCAGGATATCAAATAACAGGAAAACCTTACAATATAATACGATACAAACACGATATTCCTGCATTAAACTCTTCCTTTGTGACGATGATGATGGGTTTTTGTTGACTCTGTCTGAGGAGTGTTGATTCAACACCATAATCATTTGTACTGTTTTACTGATTTGCATTATTTATTAAAATGCACCTAACATGAGTATTTTCTCCAATTACTACACTGAATTTTGGACTTATTTTAAGAGGGCACAGCGAAATAGTGTTTTACATCCTATCACAGAGACCACTATAGTATCTGCTCTCTGCTGCCCATCCCTCCCATAACAGAGCACTGGACCATGTGACTGACAGCGCTGACTGATGGCTTTTGTCAAATCAATGAGATGTGAACAAGTGCTGTGATAATGTTGTTAGCGGCATCATTTTCTCCTGTTCTTGGTTGAGTTGGTGATTGATAGAGGTGGTGGCCATTTTGTCCAAGGTCAAGAACCGAGAGCGTTAGACATAAACTTGCTGTGCAGTGCGTGTCCTTGAAAGTGCTGCGCAAGGAAACAGCGAAAAAAACAACTATTGAACAGTGAGGCTCGTCGAGACATCAGTCTGAAACGGGGGACCTCAAAGTGAGCAGATTTCATGACCATTTTTCATTTTCCAGCCAGTGTGAAATCAAGCAGAATTTGTCACATACTGAGCTATTCCTGTGAGATTAAATGCATCCAGCTCGGCCAGGAG
Source organism: Spondyliosoma cantharus (assembly GCA_900302685.1). Classification (NCBI taxonomy): domain Eukaryota; kingdom Metazoa; phylum Chordata; class Actinopteri; order Spariformes; family Sparidae; genus Spondyliosoma; species Spondyliosoma cantharus. Next base: position 59,886 of record OMLP01025329.1, on the reverse strand, counting down.
GTGAAGAAAGAAAAAGCCTGGAAACAAAGGCGGTCTCACAGATCCGTGTTCATTAAATGGTGAGAAAATGGCACTTAGCTTCGATTCACAGTTGATACAGTCCATCAGGGAGAGGAATCACAAAGACTCACGGCATCCATTTCATGTAAGAAAAAAAACAACCTCTCGTTACACTTTATTTAATACCCCGTCTCTTTCATGGGCGAGATAATATGGTTATAATGGCTCAGGGCACAGGTGTCAGAAGCACATCATGGTTGCAGGCGCGCTGAAGCTGTGTGGTTCAAATGTACCTTCGTACAAATGCCCGCTGTGGTTATTACGGCTTCTGGTGATATCTTTATGAAATGTTCTTTGCGTGGAACAACTTTTAAACACAAGCTTGAAATGACTGAAGCTTAAACACACAGAGGGTCTTCTCCCTGTTGCTGTTATTTCCTGCACTGCTCTGGTTGCTGTGATAATGTGGGTGCTAAACTCCTGTCAGTCTCACTTCTCACCAAACTCACCAGAGTATACTTTCGTTTACATTTTTAATTAGCTAAACTAAGAATATTAATTAGATGAGAAAATACTATTTTCTCTCCGTTAAACAGATTAGAGATGCTTACTCGATTCTCAATTAGCAGCTGAAATTAAGCTGTATGCACTTTGTTTGTGTCAAAGCCCAGTTTGCTCCAAAGCTAATACCCGGTATGCAAATGTAGCCGAATACAGCAGCGTGGGCTAATTCAACAAGAGAGACAGACAACAAATGAATCAGTCTGGGTTTAGTTCCTTTGATCAACAGAGAGGCAAAGCATGGCGGTCATTTTCAAAGAGAAAGTTTGACAAATTATTACTGTAGCATCCGAAAAAAACGGGGGCTTGTTCTCCACTGGGAAATCTCTGGATAAGCTTTTATCACAACAACGGATCCCGGGGATGTCTAGTGGGGTGTGATGGGTGAAATGCTTCAAACCACACTGCGGTACATCAAACAGGTTTTTTCTCTGAATTCCTTCATAAAACATTATTTGTTTACATGGGAAAATGCTGTCAGTGCACAACTATAAATGAAAGTATGAAATGAAATGCTTATCCCTCAATTTATCAGTTTGCCTTTTATTGAATTATGTGTATGTACTGTAAGACAGATAGATAGATTTTATTGACCCCAAAGGGAAAATTTGTCTCCACAGAGAGCGCATCATGTGTGCCTCCAGAGCATATATACATAACAACGTACAGCATAGATAAATGTGTACAGAATACAGATTGTTACTGTGATCGGTGAACTGTGTCAGACTATTGTTTCCATTATTGGCAGAATGAGATACAGTACTCTGTGATGGATCATTACAAAAGATGCAGGGTGGAAAATGACATCTTCACTTCTGCTCTTAACCATCTGGTGGCACTCTTCCAGCTTTTAAGGACCCAGGAGTATGCTGCTACACGTACAGTCCCATAATGGGACCAAAAGCTGCTGCGCCCACTGAACAAAGGCTTTTTGTGACGGAGATCACATTCACTTTATCCTTACAGTAACACCATCAAATAAAGCACCCATGTACAGTGCAGCTCCTGCTTCCACTGCTCATTCTTCTTTGTTCTCTGTTATTCAATTTTCAAAATAAGTGCAGTTCAAACACACATGGTCTCTGACAAACATGTCATGATTAATGACATGACTCATTGAATGATTATATCAGTGATGAAGATCAACTCTGCAAATAACATTTCCACATTACAATTCATTAAGCCTAATCGGTAAGTGGATTCATTATTGTCAGATTGGAAGATATCACGATCATTCTGAATTTCATCAAGCTAGTATCTCTGTTGTGGGATGATCATTGAAATGTTAATAGTTTATTTGTTCTTGTATGATTTGTGCTAATTCTCTGTAGATTCAAAAGTTTTATTGATAAGAAACATCTACGGTAATTTGTTTCAATGAAAATATTCATAAAGGATGTGATATTTCATAAAAAATGGTATAAATATGGGTAAAAAAATATTTTTTCATTTATTTTGACAGAGGTTACAACAGAGATATTATTCAGTCAGTTGGAATTATCAATTTTTGCATCACAAAGATTTATTTAAGAATTATTTTAGTGTTTTATCCAAAAATTGCAGCATTCATGATTTGGATTTTGCACAATTTTGCAAATATTAATAGTACAGCTGTAGGTAAAACTCAGTAAAAGATGAAAAACAATGTCACCCCACTACAAAGTCTCCCCAGTAATGAGGCCATATTTGGGCACTAGAGTTAATGCAGCCCTTATGGTGGCTGTCCTTTGTGTGACATGATGATTTCGCACCATGAGCTAATGTCTTCCACAGAATCAGAATGGCCCTTGTTGTGAGAGGACTTTAGCTGAGCCCCTCTTCGAACCCCCTGCTCTCCCCACGCCCACTGTTTTGACAGTCAGCAGCCCCTCCTCTCCTCCCCTCCTCAGCCCTAATGAGCCATCTCCTGGGGCAGGGCTTTACCCCCGCCAGGGGTAAAGAGGCCATCATGTTGCTCATCTAAAGACGACACATAGCCATGACTTCCCCCTAATTGTGTGCCTGTGTTGGCTCATTTGTTTCTCGTCGTTAAAAATTCACCCTCATATTTTCCCCTCCCCACTGATAGACCGGCTGTAAGCAATTTGGGGAGGGGGGGATAATTTTTTGCTGGCTTGGGAGGGCTTTGAGGCCTCTCTGTCTCTCTCTCTG
>OMLP01025329.1:24670-51420 GCA_900302685.1 Spondyliosoma cantharus | reverse complement strand
CGGATCCTGGGGGGCTCGCAGTAACATGCTGACACCATTTTATCCATTTAGTTGAAAATGAGAGGAGAGTGCCTTGCAGTTTTATGATCTTATCCCACTTGGCGAGATTTCTGTCGCTCCTGGTATGTCTAATGCCCAGGGCATGGAAAATAGAAAATATGCTCTGTGTGCTTTCCCTCTCTCTCTGTCTCACTCTCTGTGTGTGTGTGTGTGTGTGTGTGTGTGTGTGTGCGTGTCTGTGTCTGTGTCTGTGTGTGTGTGTGTGTGTTACAGTAACAAACACACACTAAAATATTTGTCTGCACACTAAAATATTTGCGCGTGGGTGTTTGTAACCCCTGAGTGCTCGCCCTTTGCTTAAAAAAAAATAGCAAAGCTTCTGCGCTGCCGTTCCTGTCATCTCCGAGCCTCTCAGCTACGTTGTTTACCTCTTCCTGGTTTCTCTCTCCCTCCTGGACTGAACCGTCCACTATGTGCAGAGTGAGTCAGCAGATCATAGGAAAAGGCAGGCTCCGGGTTGAGTGCTGGCTGCGTTTAGAGTCGGAGCCAAACCACGGCTCTATGATGAGTGACCTGTAAAGAGGAGATGACAGTCAGACACACATACCACCTACAGTCTCAGACCAACACAGTGAAACCTTTCTGCCCTCATGTACCAGAACTCCAGCGATATTAAAAGCAGAAATATTTTTGGAAAAGTCATCCAAGGGTATCCACGTTTTTTAGATACAATAGGTGTAGCAACAATCACGCCGCTGGCATTAAACAAACATCTATTTGAATTCATCTCCACTTTGAAGACCTTTCTGCGACCCTTAACATAAAAGAAATGCAATCACTTGTTAGTGTTTCTAAACAAGGCTGAAATTAAACAGTAAAATTAGCATCAACCTATGTAACCAGACATTATGAACGGTACTACAAGTCAGTAGTGATGCGATGTAACTAATGTAACTCAAGTACTTAAAACAATCTGGAGCCCGCTACAGTTCATAAAATCATAAAAATAGGTCAAAATGAGCTTTAACGCAAAAACTACAACAAATCTTGCGATAGTCTACTGATAATAATATAACAGCCATATAGGACATTTTTCTGCACTGACTACTTGAATTTTTCATAGTTTAAGCACATTTTGTTGATTATCCTAACTAACTTTGTTTACGTTATGTTTTTGATAAAGTAGTATTTTTGAGGTGTTGCAGTAGTACCTTGACTGAAGTAAAGGATCTGAATACTTCCTCCACTGCAAGTCACTGAATTAAATAAAAGCTAAACAATCGTGTAGAAGATTGACGAGTGCACGCTTCAAAACATGACTTCTGCCATGAAATAGTCAACAAAGGATATCTGTCTTTACACAGCGTTCTGAAAACAACTATCTCATCCACAAGCGCAATTTGAAAGGTGTTTGGTTGACGAGTCGCATTCCAAGGTTGTCACATACTAATACTGTGGGTTGGCGGTTGGCCTGACCTACAAACTCACTGCGTCAGTATTTTACGACCTTTGGAATTAAACTCAACAATCAACTATCTTTCGCCAGAATCCCCCCCCTTTTTTTTTTGCACGCCTAAATGCAGTAATTATGGCAGCTTTCATTTGTTAAGGGAGTTAGGAAGAGAAAAAGCATTACCAGCTGTTAAAAACCCCTCTAGTTAGCAGAATATGTGCTGCCTCTGGGTTTTACCGTAAACACGCACATCTGGAACCCCTTGGGTTCTTCTATACCATCGCACATATAATGACAGCCATACAAATGGGCGCATAAACCGGTTGAGGCAAATTTGTTCATAGCATTAAACAATAGGCCTCCGAAAGATAAACCTTATAGCCATGGGATGGGAGATTGGGGGGGCGGTGCTAAGAAACAGGAGCGAGACAAAGAGAGGAGCAACACCAAAAGACTCTGTGATTACATGTCATAACACACCATGCTGAAGACTGCGGGTGTCCTGCCAGAGTGTAAATCACTGCCTGTGCTCCCTTGGGCTTTCTCAAAAGGTGACAGCTCCAGACCTTGTCTCACCCACTCCACACACACACCCCACCCCCCACCCATACACAGAAGTAGCCAAAATATAAACACTCTGAATAATAAATACAGAGGCAGGATGACAGTTACTGTAATCTCATACCTGTGCTGGCAGTTAATCAAAACTTCTCGCATATCATCATCATGCTGGAGGAGAGGAGGCTGTTTGAGGTGAACATATTACAGCCTCTCCTGGGTTTCTCACTGACAGTAATAATAACACACCCATCATGGAGTAAATTTGTTGATTTGAGTCTAATCTCTGCATTTGGCCTTTCGCGCCATGCACACGCTGCACTGGCAAGTCCGAGATGACAAACACAATAATGCGATTTAACCGAAGGGTCAGCAAGAAGAAAATCAAAGGGCACAGATAGTTTTCTGCCTTAGCAGGTCAAATGAACAACGTCAAAGGGCTGTGGTGAAGATTTTTTTCTATTTTCCACAGCAAGACAGATGCACAGAGCTACCACGAGACCCCCGAGACAACAGGCTCCGAATCCCTACTTCGCCACAATCATTTACTGCTGCGAGTGACAGTTCTGCTTTGTAACAGAAATGTATGTGCCTGTTTATCCTCCATCTGTGGTGGCATCTGTTTCATATTGTGCTCGCTCCTCTGTCTGCCAACGTTTGGCATCGACTCATTTCAAATGTTATTTTTATCTGAACACACAATGAGAATCAGGCGAGGCAGCCTATTTCTGTATAACCAGATACATTTACACCAAAATTAGCGCCTACACATATGCAGGTTTTTTTGTTTTTTTTTAAATGCAGGTAAAAATAGTCGGCTGACTCCTTTCCTATTGCCAGTAGACTGGTTTGTTTACTGGTGTTTCACATGAACGTCATGAATGTGCCAGTAAAAGGAAACAGTGCAATTTTTTTTGTGGCTACTTTTTTATTCTTCTTCAAAGCAGGTTACAGCATAACAACACTGGAGAATGGGGCATAATTATTAGCACTTCCATTACAGCCAGCCGGAGTGGGAGCCGATAAACATCCATCACTACTGCGGGGTTATTTGACCAGGGAAAGAATGTTTATGGTACGCTTTCCATCTGAAGACAAAAGCCACATGTAAGTGGGTGTTAGGGGGATTTTATATGTCAGGATGTCTTGATAGTCGCAGGTACTTATCGGCTCCAGCTCAAATCAGCAGGAAACTTAACACCTGAGTGAACACACTCATTTCCGCCCCTAACTTTCAGTCAGCGTTGAGTTTGAAAGAGACTGAAGTAAAAGATGCTAAAAGTGTAACTGGTCCGCACCAGATGCTTGCCAGCTGCCCGATTGAAGGACAACTCTCATGGCTCACTCGTAATCTACCTCCATCATCAGCTCCAGAAAGAAAATATGCATTACACACCAGAAAAGAAAAGGAAAACTTATTCACTGGCGAGGAAAAAATCAGTCTCCCTATTTTTAGCAGCTTTAACAGCTTTTTAAAAAGCTTTGTGCAAAACTGTAATTACTTGACAAACTTTAATTATATTTATTAAAACGAAAGGTGAGGATGACTGTCAGATACATGGCAAGCGTGTATTGGATCCGAGAATTAATGAATGCCCAGTTAATCTCATTATTGAGTGTTTCTCTCAAAAGAAAAGAAAAGGGCCGTCTTCATCTGTCAGCGTCAGGTGGAAGTGCACGTGAAAATCACTTGTGCTAAAAGCCAGGGTCAGTGTGAACCTTATGTCTTCCACGTTCCATCTTCCACAAGGTCGGGATCCTGTCAAGTTCAGCGACCCCGGTCGAGGGTCAAGATTACGGTCACGGGGTGCACATTGTGTCTTGGATGGATCTCCATCTGTGAGGAGGTCACGGACAAGACACTTTAGGTGTAATTTGACAATAGTGTGCTTCTCTATGTGCAGCTTTCATTCAACTAGTTGCCTTGGATTGCAGTGTGGAGGGTCATGCGGTCATAAATTTCAATCCAAGACATAAAACTGTCCCATCAAGACCTTATACTACTGTGTAGAGGTTATTTTTTCCCCCCTGCCTTTAAATTTCACCATAATTACATTTTAAATTCACGTTTTATTAAATGCAAATTGTTTATTTTATGCTTTACATATTTTACTAGGTTCAAAGCTGCACACCTGATTTCACCTGCTATCCCCAAGGCCCTGCACACTCAAATATAAACATAGTAAAAGTATAATTTTCTTTGATATGATGGCAGCCCTCTACATACATTCTGCCTTTAAGCATGGTCCAGAGTGAAGAGTAATGGAGCCTATGAAATCAAAAGGTGTGCCAGCCATGCTAAAAGAATAAGAAGTGGGATTCACCACACACCATTTCACACATGGACCCCGAGCAGCTGGAGAATAAATGTCAGAGGTATGTGCTGTTCAAGAAAACCTATGCATTTATACGGGCTTAACCCTCGCTCAATACAGAGGGGGATGGTGCACTGTGCCAACCATGAAATTAACTATTTCTGAGACATATCGGCTTCACACCGATGGAGCTCTACACACTTGTGAGGCATCACAATCCAGCTGCGTGAAAGCCCAATGTAAACAGACAGATCATGGCAACAGTAGAGTATAATCGATTTCAGATACAGCAAAGAGGGCAGCCTCAAACGTAGTTTTACTTTTAATTGTAACTGCAGACAATCCATCTAACGTGCACCGACCAATGATAGAGGCTGATTTGGTGGCATCTAAATGAAACCAATCAACTGGCTCATCCCTTACAGCTTCCTCGCCACAGTAATGTAAATGTCACTTAAGTATACATCCTGGATGATAAATAAGGTGGTAAATAAGGAGGTTATGAATCTAGATTATGATGGGTGTTAATATATAAAACACAGCCAAAGGAATCAACATTTTGGGAAACTTCTGGGAGCTGGGTAGGAAATTAGGAGCCAGCAGCTGGTTTGGTTAGCTTAGCCTAGTATAAACACTGGAAGCAGGGTTAAACAACTGGCCTTGTCCATCCAAAGGAACCAAATGTGCCTACCACCACCTCTATGAATCAGCCTGTTTGTTAAAGAGGGGTACAGTTAGACTATTTCTTGGCTGGCAATTCCTGGTGTTTCAGCGGATGCATGAAACGTAACAGACGGCTGGCTGTAGCTTAATGTTTACGTACATGCATGAGTGGTATCAATCTACTAGTCTAAACCTGCAAGTCGGAAGTCGATTGTTTATAATCAGTACCCCTGACTTCCAGTCTTAATGCATTCGAGTGCATCTGCTCGGGAAAACTGATGCAGCAAACTGATGTGTGTATGGCAAGTCGCTCGACTTGATCAGCACACTTTAAAAGAGGCAGGAAGAATAGAACTGTATGCTCACAAAGACTTCTATCAAGCACAAATGTAAATGTAAACGGTGACTGTGATGTCGTTAACATAAGCAGCCAAAAGCAATATTGGATCAAAAGGTATTTCGCGTTCTTTTCACTGTGTGGACTGCCATATTACCATGACGTCACATGAGCTTAAGTCGGTGAACTCGGGCATTGGTGGATCCCAAAATGCAAACCTATTCCTTAAAAAGTATAGTGAGGCCCTTAGAATTAATAAGCTACAGTACAGTTTGCTGAAACAGTGGAAACTAGCCTTTCATCAAAAATCCCCCTCCCTTAAATTTTTGGAGAGCCTGTGCTGACTCGCTGATGAAAATGAATTGTGAAGTGTTGAAAATGAGATTCTGTAGTGAGTTTTTCAAATCTGTGCTGCGGGTCAAACAAAGGCCACATCACTGCAAACTCAATAATAAATGCTCTGATTTAAATAGCTGCGCAGCACCAATTAACCAGAAAGTTTTCCTGTAACAAAGAGGAAGTGACAGGAATGAGCCGGGCTTAGCTGCTCAGCCTTCCCCCTCATCTGTCACGCAGTCCTGCTGTGTGTGTTGCTGTTGTAGCACTTGATGTCATTACACTGCAGACAGAGTAAAGAGATGTGAAGCGGTCGGTTTTTACTATGCAAAGCTGTAAACCTATTTATGGTGACTTTCATGAGGCTCTTGCGACCCTGTCACTCTTTATCTGCTCGGCAGCTGACCTCTGATCTCCCTCATATTTGCTATTCGCAACCTCGTCTTTGAATTTTAAGTCCGGCTGGAGTCCAGGAAGTTGAGCGTTCGGTCTTTGAAGTTGGGGTTTAATTAATGCATAATAACAACCCTACTTTACTTTCAACTAATGCTCATTGTGGCTCAATTTTTCTATTAAGCTTTTGCACTACGTCCAGCAGACTGAGCTGGCTTTATTTGATAGCGTTCTGGAAGAAGCTACTCATTTATTTGGCCGTATCCTTGCAAATTTATAGACCATAGCTGCAATGGTGTTATTGCTTACAAAGGTGACTAATGAGCATGGGGTGAGAAGTGAAACTTGTCATTAGAGTGAAGAATATGAGACGGGCACGCTAAGAGGGTCAAACCTTGTGTGAAAGGAAACGGGGATGGTGATTGAAACTGCAGAGTAAAACTTGAGCTATGGGGTTGTGATTAAACTGAAAGGACAGACATTATGGCCCTCCTGTCATTTAACACCTTGATTGCATGTCTGCCATGTCCCTGTCAGACTGACTGCTCCATCAGAGGTCTTTGTCTGGTGAGAGTTCTCTTCCCTGGAGACCACAGAGGACAGGGAAAAAAATTGGCCCATAAAAAATGTACAAAAAATATAATACTTCCATTCTGAGTTATTCAATAACCCCGTGAGCTTAAGTGACAGAGCCTGAATGTGACTGAAATCTTGATAGCTCCTCCGATTATAAACCACTTTATTATAGTTAATGTAGTCTCTTAATGCAGATTTATTGAGTGCATGTTACATTACATGAAAAAAATGAATAAAGAATGTTTTGCATTGACATGATCTATGTTATGATTCGTCGCAGTGTTGCTTGTGTATGTATAGCATGTCAGTAGAATTTATGTTTTGTTCAGAAAGATAATCTAATGAACAGCACACGACTCGTGTTTGTAACCACCTTTTTGAATACACACGAAAGCTGCAAAATTCACATAAGATCAAAAAACCTGTTGACTTTGAGACAAGTGCAAAAATGGAAAATAACTAATTCCTGTGGCACTCTGTTGTTGGACAGTCTACCACTTTGGTCCATCACACATCACAATAACTAGAGGATGGATTGCCATAACATTTCTGTCAGACATTCATGGTCCCCAGACAATGAATCCAAAAGACTTCAATAATTGCCAGATTTTTTCTAGCATCCCCATCAGGTCAACATTTTGGTACCTGCAAAACTATTGAAATACCTTCAGCTTCTATTTTGTGTTTTGTGCTAGTTAGTAAAGTTAGCATGCTATCATGCTGTACTTCAATGTTAGAAATGGTTAACATCATTATTAAACACAAGCATGCTTATTCAGTATTGTGAGCATGTTAGCACGCTGATGTTAGCATTTAGTTTAAGCAGGGTGTGCGTTTCAGTCGTACAAGACCACTAGCTTGGGCTTTGAAGCCAATTGGACACACTGGTAAACCATGTAATTACAACATAATGTGTTGCACAGGGGTGCAAAAACTACCTTTCCCATTAGCTACTATTGAACTTGTTTCACTATCAGTATTTGATCCATTCAGTCATATAACATTTGGAAGAGCCACAGGTTAGAATATATTATGCCTATTGAAGTTAACAGAAAGCTTAACTGGATGTTAGCTCTAGCCTGCATGCTCCATGCAGAACACACAGTGTGGAAGATCTGGTTAATTTTATGCCTGGGAGGTCGAACTTTTTTGGCTTCATGCGACACTTCAAAACACTTTCAAAAGGAATGAATGATGTTGTACCCAGTTTTCATTACACATCCGTGGGCTCTGCTCACCATTAAGGATTAGAGTGCACAAATGTTTTTCCACCAGCAGTCGAGGCCTGAACAGAACAGCGGCTGAACTGATACAAAAATTACAGTTTTTGGTGAAGTATTCATGTACGATGGAGATTAAAAGCCCATTTTGAATTGAGTCAGGGAGCAAATTATGCCCAAATTGCTTCTCTTCGTAGTGCTTTCAATAAAATGCCTCACAAATTGGTAAAGGGTTATGGGGTGCCACATCAAAATGACAGAATAATTACGGCAAGGGCTATTTTATTGGTATAAAAAAGGACTCTGACTAGACAGAGGCCACACTCTCTGTGTGATGTAGCAGTTTCTATATTTTATAATGCATTCTCTCAAAATAATTGAGTATATAACAGCTTGTTTGAACATTTAAAAAACATTACGACCATAATTTATTGTACACTTTTGGTTTAGATCTTCATTCTCTTTATGGTGAGTGTTCATAAAACTCAGACACCTCATTCTGGTCCCCGCCCAGGAGGTCTGACCCATCCAGTGACCCCAGCGTCCCCCGTCAGACTAAACAATGATGCTGGGTCAGCTCCTCATGGCCCAAGACAGATGGCTGGCTCCTCTCTGTGGTCGCCACCATGGCCAAGGTCACCTCCCCTGCTTTCTGTGCACCTGCACCCTAACACTCCCATCATCTTTATTCCCGCTACACCTAGCACACGCCGCTGCACAAAAAAACCTTCCCCCAACCCCCCCATGTTAACAGAGGAGAAAATGAACCATTTAGATTCTGCCGGTGTGTGTCACACCATGCTGAGGACTACATCCCACCTGCAAAAAATACCTGATATACAATGATGGAAATGGAAAAAAAATGCATTAATGAAGACGTGATGCAGGATTGGCAAAAGAAGATAAAAGAGTGAAAGAGCGATGAAATCACACTGAAATAACGCTAAATTACGACAAACGCCTCTCTTCAGCAGCCCAAATCAATTGGCACCTGTGCCATTCTAGAAAATGCTCCACAGCAGACCACTAGAGAGGGGGAGTGGTATTGATGAGAGGCTGTGATCCATGAGACAGGCTACCTGTCACCATCACAGGAGTCCCTCCCTCACCCATTCAATACAGCAGACCATCAGATCAATGTCCAGACACAGTCCTCCCCCCTGCAAAACTAATTATCTGAGCATTTTATACCACCAAGTCCCCTCCACGCTTTGTTTATGCAGGCTGCAATTAGTGAAATAGTCAATAAAAATCTGGGGGAGGTACCGGTGAGGGAGGAACAATAGCAGAAGGTGAGTGGGGGAGTTTAAGGAGAGCTGTCACTGCAAACACCAGGATTCACCAAGGCAGGACAGAGTGAGTGACGGGGCAGACGGTATACTTTGAATTTCACAACGCGATCACAATCCAACACGGACTGTTCCTGTGAGTTTCTCGCGAGTCCAAGTCCAAGTGAGGTGCCAGGCACTGTAGCATCGATTCCCCCGGAAGCATGATGCTGCTGGGTCTTTATATCACTCCAGCACGCACAATTAAGTTGCTGTGAATATTTATGACAGGTTTAAAGACATCTTTCTCAGTCCCCCAGGTGTCACAAAGAGGCTGTAATCAGAATTCAGAGGAGTCTCCTGCTCTCTGTCGATAGCCTGCCTGTCTACTGAGAGCTATAAAATCCACTCTGCTTCTAAAGGTCTGGTTAAGCAGCAGAAAGCCATGTTACAGCAGCAGCTCAGGTTATCACACCGCTAGTGCCACCAGAAACGCTGTGTATACAGATAAAAAGTGTAGTTTTTGTTGTTCAACTTGTTCAAAGTAGTCATTATTTCATGTTTTACTTACAATATAAGGTGCGATATTTGATGTTATTAGCAGCATTTATGGAGCATTTATGTACATCTTAAATGTGTTAACTACCGTCACAGATATCTTATATCTCTATTTCTAGAGGCCAATTCTATTTATAAATGTACATCCATATATAGTTGTCACATATAGTTAAATGCAAATCATTACAGTTTTTTAATATTTCAATACTGTGTATTTAGTCTCATGTCTTTCAATCTAACTGAAGTCTCCAGTTAATGCAAAGATGAGTGACAGTTGATCTGAATTCAGCCAAACAGACACACCGTTAGCTCACTAAGTTTAGTTCAGTGCCATTGTACAGCCTCCCTGTCCCAGAAGTAGCGATGTGCAACCAAATGAAGCACAAAGTCGACAGTGTCAAACTATTGTTTCTTCAGATTGTTAATAATATTAGTTAATCTTTGAAACCTTTCAAACTGAAATTCTGGCCCTATCCTATGTATTGCCCCTTTAATGTAAAGTGCTTGTCAGCAATGATCACTTTCCTATGAAGATGCATTTCATACTATCACAACTGTGTTTAACAAAATTGCAATGCCATTTATTATCTATTTATACACCAACCTTCAGCTGTGGGTAAATTACAGTTGTTGAAAAATACATTCATAAACGCAAATCTGCTTATATACTCCATTATGAACCATTTATTAAATATTTCTGTACTTTTCATGAATGCTAAATAAGGAGACTTAACGAAAAGTGTTACCAGTATCGTTTGGAGACATTAAGCGACGTGAAACAGTCCATCCAAACACTAACATGGCAGCAAGTTTTGCCTCCTCTGTGTGCCTGTGTGTGTGCGTTTTTGTATTTGTGTAACGCAGCAGGAGGGGGATAGCAAAAAGATTCAAATTGGACTTTTTTTCCACGGGGATACAATGATTGTTTCTGTTCACTGCAGGTCTAACGCCTACCATCTGTCAATAGAGCTATTCTGAGTCCGTCTGAAGCTCACCCATGTGCTTGAAATTCTGGAGGCAGATTAACGCAGGGGAAACAGATCTGCTGCAGTCTTACCACAAATCCTGATTTGTATGTTCATCTGATAATTCAACGACAGTTGGCGTGTCACTGAACACCGTAATGCTCGTGAACGGTGACACTGGAACTCTACTACGTGACGAAGCCAATAGATTTCCATGTTAACACTGGAGCAGTCAGCGTTTAATTTTCCTCCAGAGAGCTGCCAAGCCCGGGCCACCAGCTTGTAAAACCTAAAGGCCTGCACAACGCATATCTTTGAGCGCACTCTTATCTTTAATTAGATTAAGAACCTTGATTTCCCTCCGCTGAGCGTTGATTTCCTCCTGGTGCAATTAAGCCGGTCAAACGTGTGCGCTGATGTGTTTGGTCACTGGCAGATGATCTATCCAGAGAGCATTGATCCCTGACCATTGTTGCCAAGAGCATTCATCACCTCCATCAGAGGAGGGAAAACTCTTTAGATGACGATAAACTAATATTGACCAAAAAGGTATGTATATTGATGCCAGTGATAAGAGTTCAATCTATGAGAATTAATAGTTTGATTTCAGTTTCAACCAAATGATGTAATTAGATCTGGATTTTTTCTCAATTAACATTTTTGATGACCAGTTGCAGCCCTCATCTCTGTGGAAATAACCAACCTGCACCTGCAACTAAAATGGTGTGTCTACAGAATTAAGACACACAACGATGTATGCTTTTTCATTAGTCCTATCCACAAACGCAGAGTGGCGCAATTGATTCCCAGGAAATTTTGTGCGTGGTTGGTGAACATTATAACCGCTCACATAAGCATGTTAGCATTGTCAATGTGTGCATGTTAGCTCGCTGATGTTAGCATTTAACTCATGGCACTACTGTGGCTTGGTACAGCCTGGCAGAGCTGCTAACGTGGGACTGTGAGAACGTGGTGGCTGTGGGCCTGTAACAGAGGTTCCGTTGACTTAAAGTTGCACTGCACTTGAGGGACAAGCATTTTTCTGATTATGTCCATGGATGATCAAACAAAAACATTCTCTCAGCAAACAACTTCTTAATCTTGTAGCCTCTACGATATAAAACTAGGTGTTTCGGTTGACAATGACCAGTGGTTTGATGCTTTAAAAGAACAGATATTTGAATCCATCTCATTGGCATTTAGAACTGAGAGGGGTGCCACGTTATATCAGCCCAAAGTCCTTTATACTGGTTTCTTTAATACTCTTGCGGTTATCCCACAACATTTTTAATTACAAAGCTTGCTTTCTTCTCTTAAGTAAAGCAAACAGTCGGCCACACGCCAATCGACATTTTCAAAAACAAAAACTTTGATCCCACTCCCCCCATTTTTAATTATTTCCTTTCATACATAGCGGGTAAACAGTGTGTGGCTAGCTGACTAACTTCCACTGCCCTACAGGTATGCAGACAATTAGCAAAGCCTCTCTCTTTGGTATTATTCCCTGCAGCTGTTCTGCTGAGGGCAGGAGAGTGGCGGTGCCTTTTAATCAGCGTCGACGTAGGAAGCTCCCATGTGTGACCAAAGCCCCCCAGACAATCTGAAATGAGTCAAGAAAAATAAGAGTTTGTCCCATACTCTCTCACAATCACTCTGCTCTCCTTCTCGTGCTTTCCCCCCACATTTCTCAGCATTCCTCCAATTGCTCTGTGGCATTAGGTTGGTGACTCTCGCCTCAGCGTTATCTCCAGACAGCAGCCTTGGCAGCCAGAGCCAAAGTGTGGGAAACTCAAGATCCTGTCTCAAATGCAACCCTGGAACTGAGCCTTATCAAATGCCAGGTATGCCTCAGATGCCTCAAATGGGTTCAAAAACATCAAAACTCCCATAGGAGTGCTTTAGACATCTGTGAGCAACTATCTTCTCATCCATCCATTTATCCCCTCTTATTCACATCCAGGATCATCAGGGCCTTTCCCGGCATAAACTGGGGGGAAAAGGCAGGTAAACAATCTGTGCAGGTCACTAGACCATCACAGTAACAACAAGTGCTGCGTGTTTTCGTATTTGGTTGGGATTCACTCGCTCGAATTAGGATCCACAGAACAAATGGCAACAATAGTCTGGGTGTTTTTTTTCCCTATAATTTGTTTTGAAACCAAAACAAAGGGTTCCCCGGCTCAAACAGTTTCCTGACATCCTCGGCAGAGCAGAAGGATGCGTCCTCCTCCCCTTATCTTACAGGAAGACGCTCTTTGTTCTGAACACGGTGGTGAGAATCTTTGACAACATCAAAGACTCGCAGAGCGTTTCTCCAACCGGAGCGCTAATGAGAGACGACCATCCTGCACGGGTGTGATTACAGCAGCTTCATTAAGGGGTGAACTGATACCGCGCGCTCAGCTCTGGAACTGCTGCCTTTGGGAGCCTCTTTTCCTCCACACAACTCACATTCACTGAAGATCAGGTCTGTCAGTGATGAGTGACTGGGTTAAAACACTCCTCTGATGACTTTTGATCTTGTGAAGAAAACAATAATGAGTGGCTGCCATTGTAAAATCTTGAGACGATATGGCAAGCGTGTTCAAAGAAGATTACATGCAAAATCAGTATCCTGCCAGGGCTGACAGAAACTTCCCCGTGCAAAAAAAATTCTCCTCAGGGGTGAAAAGAGCCGACGTATGCAGCTGAGCTGTTTATCATTGCCTCGAGAGCCGTGGAGCTATTCACTCAAAACAGGGAGGAAGGGGAAAAACAAAAGGGACTCGGTTAGCATTATGTGACACAAAACATTAACCCCGACAAATCACCAGAAAACCAACTGAGAGCGAGAAAGAGGGGAAATGAGAACAACTTGACCCTGGAATTCACTCCTTCACCGAGGGACGCCAGCGAGAGTTTATTTCACCAGCTACGCGTCAGAGCACCTAGCCGCTGTATTTACAGCCCGGCCAACCTGCACTGATATTGTTATGGATTATTCTGTAAAATTGGTCTTTGTAATTTATCGTGGTTTATGGTTGGATTAATTGCTTGACCTTTTTGCCGTGTGTGTGGGAGTCTCTCTGTGTGTGTGGAGGAGAGGGGGGGGATGAAAAACTGGACATATTCATTCGGCAAATTGTGCCATTTCTACAAATCTAATCAGAAACGACGAGAAAATAGAATCTACAGCAGACTCACTGACCCATTTTACCTGCTATACGGGCCCTCAGTAGAATCAGTTTAACAGATCTGACTCCACCTTTTGGAACACGAACCGCAATCTCCTCCCTCCTCTCTTCCTCTAAATGGGGGTGAATGATTCAAGCCTCCCTCCTCTTCTCCACCCTCTTCCGATCGTGCCATAATTATTTGAGTTGCATTAGGTCTCCCATTAAAATTAGCAATGTTTTATGGTAATTCATCTCGGAAAAAACCCTGTTGCTTAGGGAGATAATTATCTCGATTATTCAGGCTCTCGTACCCAAGATGCATAGGGCACAGCCTCCCGTTTGCTCGGGGCCGTTCTCACCCACAAGTGGAAATAATTGAAATGTGGCAGATGTTTAATTATTGCTATTTTAAATGCAGTAGATCTTAATGAAGAGTGTATCGTTTCGAACATTACCAAGTATGATAATCACACATTTCTTACATGCTGAGCTTAATTATTTTTGTAGTAATCTAAACTTAGAACTGGTGAAATGCTTATCAAAGAAAAGTGTTCCTGTAAAGAGCAAAGGGAAGAGGGGGGGGACATTAGCTTTACAAAGACAAAAACAAATATTACAGTAGCATAAAATACACAATATCATATGTGATAATGTATGATATGTGCAACACCGAGGCAACATGGTGGATCAGTGGGCAGCTCGGACCCCAAAGGAAACGTGCTGGCCTGATATGATCTTGAATTCTCTTAATAATGAGGGTAGGCACAAGGGCACCGGTCTCAAAGGACATCATCCATTATTCATCTGAAGATCTCATGAATTAACAATGAGATAATCTCACCATATATGTTTTACATCATAAACAGGAAAAACACTATTATCACCAATATTGTCTTATTTCCTTGCACGATTCTAATTTTAAATTGATAAGAACATGCCGCACAAAGGCAATATTAATATTTGATTGAGAAGCGGAGGGAAAGTCTTGTCAGAGGCGTCAAGTCAGTCATCTGAAATTAGAGATTAATTTGTACGACTGATTGTGATTGAAGAGGCGGAGAGGCTGCCCTCAGATGACAAAAACATCATCATTTTAAACACTTTAATTAACTCAAAACTACATCACAGCTGGAGACTTCAGAGGCAGATTGGTTTTAGGAATAAGTAACTGACACCCATCACATGCTGAAAGGATAATCATCATAAGACCAAAACCAACAATAAATTGATCCCACTAACTGGCTGTATAGACAAAGCTGGATCTAGTTTATATCTGAAAAACACATCACTGAGCCACACTGTATCTTGTTGGGATTTTAGTTTTAGTTGTTTCCTGTTTTATTTTGGAAGATTTACCCTCATGTGTCTTGTTGTGAATTTCCATTTCCTTTTTTTGTCCTTTTCCTGCCCTTTTTCGTCTGTTCCCTGGCGAGTCTTATCCTCCTGTTTTGTCTGTGTTGTCTGCCCGTGTCCTTATGCTATCATTGTTTGTACTTATCTTATGTACTTATGTACTTATCATTGTTTGGTTATCAAATGTGCATTCATCCGCTGCTGAAAATAGTCCCTGGCAAATACAGAATTTTCTCCGGTTTTAGCAACATTTGCTGAAGTCAACAGTGCCCGGCTGTTACAGGAACATTTTCATCATTCAAAAATAAAATGCATATAAACTTGACCTGTCTTTTTAAGATGACTCATTGTTTTTTATGTGATTAGCTTGAAAGATAAATAAAAGAAAGATGGGATATCACCAGCCCTTTACTTTAATCTCAGTTTTAATACACTTTCATACTTCAGGTCACTAATAAAACAATCTCATCTTCATATTAATCAGCATTAAAGGACCCCACAAAGGTGTCCATCTGTCTTTGTGCTTGTGAGGGCAGATGTCTCTCACCCTATGGTCCACCTCTCACCCTCTGAGCCTCCCTCCTCTGAAGCAGGTCTTTTAATTAAAACATCGTAGTCGGACTGTACCATGTGTCCAACAGCCCCTCTTTCCCTCAGACAAGCAGGGCGAGCCCAGCATTGAGCCGAAGTGGATGCACAGGGCCTGCCGGGACTGAGATGTGATAAGAGTGGACATGATACAAGCCCATCACTGCAGGGTGGAGCGAGGACATGGAGATGCGGCCGCGGTCCAGCTGTCCCTCCCTTAATGCCAGAAACAACGTTCAGCACATGGGCAAACAAATAGGATATTTAGGACTAATTGCTGAATATGCTTTGCAAGCGTCTAGGATGCAAGTTAGGAAAAATCAACACTATATAAGAAGATTTATCTTACTTTGACCAACATAGATTTGTGCAGACTTTGCCACCGCTGCTCACCCGTCAGCCCATAAACAGGCAGAAGAACACGGCACCCATCATGTTTTACTGACATTTCAAACGGAGAGAGAGTGACAGCCACATGTGTGTGCGCCCCGCAGCTCTGTGCACCTCTCGTGAAGAGGCAGCACCCTGAATCAGTCACAGAAACAGCTTTAGTGCACATCTGTATGCTCTTGGTGTAAACATTTACAACAAGCTATCTGTGCGGTTATAGTGTTACATAATTCCTATCATGAATTTCAATTGGAGTTAATTAAGTCCTTAATCAAGGCCTTATTAGACAAGTCAATCCACAGCCTGGGCCTATACTGGAGAGACTGACGTTTTCTTGAGTGGTGGAGGAAGTATCGAGATGTGTTATCAGTCACATTCACTTCCCGTGTGATAGACACATTATCATGTTTGACAGTCTAAGATTGTTAATGCTAATGCATCATCTGCAGCATTGTTCTGCTGTAGCTGTTCAAAGTTGAGTAAGTTTTAACTACTGTATGTATGTATATGTAGAGTAGAGTTGGGTAACGTAGTCCAGCCATTGCCAACCTACACAGTCACCAGATAACTCTGACGGTGCCTTGGATGATTAATGGGAGAGAAAACACAGTCCTGCTATACAAATCTGTCTTCATCCTTCTGACTTTTTCCTCTGCTCCAAGGGGAAATGTCTCTTTGGTGGAACTAACAACTCACAGACATCTGAAACATGCCAAGGGACCCCGACTACATCCTGTTTTGTTATAAGAGGTCACAAGCCAAAACTAATGTGGCTTCATCTTGAACAATATTTTCTTAAGCTTATTGACGATTTTGTTATATAATGCACGTATTAATTTGACCGTAAACTATAGGTGTAGAAGGACTAGAAGTATAACGTGGCATAAAATGGAAATACAGTTTTTAGGCACTTTCCTTAAGCACAGCACTTCAGTAAATGTAGTCAGGTACTTTCCACCACTGGCTTTCATCAGGGCTCACAGTAACAGAATGAAAGTGCTTTTAAACAAACAGGTTTTCATACTAGGAGAGAGCAAACATCTCACTTGAAGGAAAGCAATCCAATGTTTCAATTAGCGGGCTGGGCCGAAGCCAAGAATTCTGGGAAGTCACCGAACGAGTGAGCTGGATGACATCATGATACTGGCATGACTGTGGTCGGTGCCGTTTCAGTGTGTTACAGGCAGGAACTCTCGCTTGGTAAGAAGATCCGCAATCTCTGAGCAAACCACTTCCCGACATGTGTCATTTCATTCCGCCAAATTGCAGGAAGATTTGCATTTACATAAAGTTGCTCAAATGCAAATTGCGCAGATAACTTCCACATACGTGTAAGTGTTACATGGCAAGTGCATACGGGACAAGGTTTGTGTTTTTTCCCAGGAGAATGCAATTAGCGACCAATTTACACCCCCTTGTTTCTCTATGCTGCATTTATCTTTAGCAAGGTGCACTTGCGTTGAAATGAAGCATGGCAATGGTCTCTGTTTATGAACACTATCAAAACACAGTGGAATTGTCTGCCATATGCTCAGACGTGCTCAGGTTGCCCATCAATATGACTTCAAATTAGAGAGAATTCATCCCTCGTGTTCCTGTTTGATTTGGGCTTTCACTCCGAGTCCACTTAGCTTCGACAGATTACGGCTAATTGGTGTTTTTTTCTTGCCGGGATGCTCGCCACATTGCCGGAGCATCTCTCATGCCTTGTTGTTTGAATGTCGACGAGACGTGCTTCTGTTCAGCTGTTTATGTGCACGGCGCTACGCTTAACACCAGGGCCCGTGGAATTGTTTTCCACTAATGCTTCTTTGGATGAGTAACCGAAGAGCAAGTGTAAATCTCCCGAAGTGGTGATATGTCTACAAACACTATTTAACAAAGCCTGATGAATATTCAGAGTTCTTTTGCCCGGGCAGGAAATCCCTATCAGCCATTTTACAAAGTATAGCACATAATTATGCCACCTCTAAAATGGAGATCTAACGCCCAGTCTTGTCTGATGCCCCCAAGCTTTTAATTAACTAAATTACTGCATACTTCTCCCTGCATTGATTACTGCTATGGGGATTGATTATTTCCACATACACACATTCACAGAGCCGCTGCAGGTGTGAAAACTAGTTCTAATGAGAAGAATCGTTGAAAATCATGACAAAATGAAAGTAAAATATAGACATTGTGCCGGCTGTGGGTTTCACCCGACTGCTTGACCTCATTTGCAAATGAACAGTATTACAGATTTTGCTGGTGGGGGCATAAACGTCCTCTAAGCGCAGACAGAGGACAGATGTCCGGCTGTAACCACAGCCCCTCTCCCTGATCGCTGTGGGGTGACACACAGCCACAGATTACCTGTTTCTGACTGCAGCCACGGGGAGGAAAGCACGTTCACCCGACCTGTGCAGCTATTTCACTTGACACGTGTGAGAAGATGGGCAGGAGCTGAATCTGCAGTCCCCTTTATAAAGACGGACATTTTGAACCGGAGCGAAATTGCGAGGTTAAATCGAAAATGACTGGATGGAAAATTGCAGCTGATGTTTTGCCTCCCAGTGCAGAGCGAGTGTGTGCTTGGCAGCGTGCGGTGCGAGCGTGATCATTCAGCAGCTCTTCCCCTAAATGTGGAGTTACTGATCAGACTGGTTCTTGTTTCAGCCTCACCTTGCTAAGATCCTTTACAGTTACTAGCATTTCTACAAGCTGAGTAATTTATCTCAGCCTTCAACCACACCTTAATTGAAAGGTAGTCATTAAATGGTAATTAATCAAATAGTCAGACTCTGCTTGCTGTTTCAGACTCAGGCTTGGAGGAAAAACATGTCAAGAGCAGATATTTTACACAAAGAAAAACGCTGTATGTGAATTCGATGGTTGCAGTTCCAATAACTGGATGAGTAAATGGTTACTTCACGGTTTATAAGGACTCACATCATCATACAATATGAGACTCTGCCTGAGGCTTCCTTTGAGCGAGCTGCAGGGCCAGTGCTCTCTGAATTACTGTGACCGCATAAACACACTTAAAGGCTAATTTTAAGACAAGCCCAAATGACAATTCAAAACCTGTATACATACAGGCACATACACGTTTGTTGTTTTTTTTCCCCAACTGTAAAACTCCCAAACCTATTGACTTTCCTCTTGCATCAGCTGCTGGCACATCTGTCCAGAAGCTTGCTGGCCATTCTTATTTTCACCCGCCAGAGCAAAAGTCACAGCTGTATCCGTATGGCACCTTTCGTGACATTCAGAAGAGGTGATTTGCAATCTCTCCACCACACTGACATTCAACAACATGGGCCCCGTGTTATGATACGATCTCTCCCTCTCTCTCTTTTTTTCCCTCTCCACCCCCCCTGCTTCCCCTCTTGGGCTCTCAGAGAGACGGTGCAGGCTGCGGCTGCCACAGCCCTGCTGTCAGACTGCCATAGCAGCATCTCTCTCCCCCTCTCAGCCCATGGGGTACAGCTGACAACACATGATCCTCGGAGCCAGACAGCCAGCTCGAGCACAGCAAGAGAGCCTTCAGCTAGTGCTGACATATTCCAGGGCCCATTTCAACAGATGGGAGTTTTTACAGGTACCGTTTGGGGTAAAATACCTCGCTTCAGGGTACAGCATCTGGTCCATCACAAATTGGATAGTGTACCCCGCCTAACCCCCCTTCTGCCACACATCTTCAACCCCTATCACCCAGTCCTTCCTCGCCTTTCTCCTTCTCCATTATACTTGAAAGGTACTGTCCATCAGAACAAACACAGCACTCTTGTATCCTTGTTGTGGAGAATGCACACGCTGGTGAAGCATCCCTTTTCTGATTCATTTTCAGTCCACTTTCAGTCCATAATTCCTCAATATTTAATGCACTAAGCATATCAAGCATTGCATCAACTGATACAATTCAGCACCACTCTGATTTTTTCCCCCCCCAGCTAAGGTCTACGACATGACTCAGTGTTAAATCTCATTTCCGCAGCAACTTGAGCCTCGTGGACCACTCCAAGTCTCCATCACTCACGGCGCGCTCAATAACCTTGGACTCATATTTCTCTGGCAGTGATTTAACGACTTGCAAAATTACATTGCGGTCGGGCGAGCCTGTGTTGATGTTGATATCTCTACTCTTTACTGTCCTGTGTCCTGTCAGTCCACCCCTGTTATTTATTGCGACTCACGCCGTGACACACGAATAACGGCCAATCGGCCATTCATCTCCCTGTTCAATAATACGTGCCAGGCCGGGTCCGGATCAGAGGAGCAAGGTGAACTATGAGGTTTTGAAAACTGCAGCGGATGATTTACAGCCGTCGAGGAGTTCCTCTGAAGTTGTGCCACGGCGCGTCTTGCTAAGGTCTGACAGGCTGTAAAAGGAAATTTACACATGCGAGGCAGTTACTATGGTTAGATTAGTGAGCTGCTTAATCCCGCTAGGTGGAATTTATGTGTTTTTATGTCACAGAACGCCACAGAATTACCGTCGTGTGTTGTAGGAACTGATGCAAATCCTGAGCTCAAGTATGAGAAAGCGCAGGGAGACAAGAGACAGACTTAATACTGTAGCCTAACTACCTTTTCACACTCCTTTGTCTCGTATGTCACAGAGAGGGCTAAATCGGTGGTTCTCTGCATAAAAACACAATTGTAGAGCGGGAGAAAATCAATATTTGAAGAGTCTCAGTCTGTGCATTTTAAGTAGCCTATGAGAGACGAAGCATGCATATTCCACTATGTCTGAATTATTAACAGTTCTATGGTTTTCCTCCGTATTGTAGGAGAATTAAGTCAAGAATGTGAGCACTCATTCATATATATTTGCTATTAATTTTATATGTTTGTTTACTTGGAGCTTGGACTGTATTGGGAAGACAACCTCAAGATATGTTACACGAGTACACAAGCCAGAATAAACGTGTGAATGAATATATACTCTTTGCTTATCTGAGAACAACAGTTGAGTTTACTGTGAATGTCAGCTACTCTGGGTGGATTCCTTCCAGTTGATCTCCCCAGTGACTCTTTATTTATTTACTCCTGCTAATCGTAATTCAGTCCACGCCACTCTTTCGCGGTAATTGCTACATACCGCACATTGCTGGTAATTAATTCGCTAAAGAACACATGGAGGTATAGGTTACATAAATACTGCATGCACGCAATGATGCGTGTTTACACAGCGACATGCTGTGTGGGGGGCCATTTTGAAGGGCTCACCTTGCTGCAAACACTATTCTGGAGGAAAATCATTGTCCCCATGATGGGAGCTTCATTAGGGCCTGTAAAAACCTCTCTTTTACAAAAATCTAATTTTACCACTCATTTAAATGGAGACTCGCAGCAAAATGCATCAACAATAAGTCGCTAAAACCACTTGAGAGCTACAAAACTGAATTTCCTTCTTCTACTGAACATTGTTGAATGTGGATGTGTTATTTTGAAGTATGTGCCATGGGTGTGAATTAAATCCTGCAAAGAGGATAAAAGATGAGGCTGACAAAGCAGACTTCCTTAATGGAAGTCACAATGGCACATGAGATTGGTCTTAAATGGGAATATGTGACAAATAAGATCCCAGTATCACAACAAAATGGCCTTTGGTTTCTTTGTCACATCTGATGAACTTATGATGGACAGCAGCAACAACGAGATTAACACTGATATGACAGCAAGACAATCATGGCAGACAAATGGCCAGTAATTCAATCACTGGTGCAGGGCATGTCATGTCAGCCAGTCTATTGACTCTGACAGCCTGCACGAGGCGCTGGCAGACTTATATTGACCCGAGGCACACAAAGTGCTGATGCATCGTTGTGTAAATTAGAATGAGACTGGTCTCCGTCACCTTTGACCAACAGCTTAGGAGAGGAGGACCTACAAAGTCAAAGGAGAAGACTCTTAAGTAAAAGATTGTGCCACAACGAGAGTATCTTTGTCACAGGCAGTCATGTTTTCTTCTTGGTTGCCAACGGTAACGACAAAAAATGTAATTTCTTACACAAAAGCGAATGGCACAATGACTCATAATAGCACTATTCTGATACCTAGAGGAAGGTTCTAATTGAATAGGAGCTGGAAAAGTTTCCTGGACTAGAGGTGTTGTATAATTGCTGAATAATGCACCAGACAAAGCCTCAAAATATTAAGGAGATGATAGAGAATTATGTTCCACATCCCTTCAGTTCCCATTCCCATCACAGCTCGGATGCATGCACAGCCACACATCCAGATCCTATTCATTAAATAATTTGCGTCCGGCCGTGATGGACTTTGATTGAATTGATCCGGACGAGCCCGGTGGAGGAGAAAGGCGATGGGCCGCGATGTTTGGATCCGCTTCCACGCTGCGAGAGAATCTGTGTGTCCAGAGGATTTATCGAACACATTACAGCAGGAAGCAGAAACAAGCCTCCCTCAGCAGCATGACTAATGCCATTACAGAACAAAAACCCTAGTTTGTGTTTGGGTAATTACTGTTCGGACACAGTGATGGACAGAGTAAACACTGTTGATGAACGCCCACGCCCGTCCGCCACGATGTGAATAAAACACACAGTGTCACTCAGGCTATTAATTTTACTGCCATCCAAGCCCCGTTGGTAATTAAAATGTGTTTGTCATTTTTGTCTTCTTTTCCAGGGGCACAGCTGAGTCTGATATGCAAAGGTGCCCAAAAGTGATGCTCATCTCACATACAGTGTGTGTGTGTGTGTGTGTGTGTGTGTGTGTGTGTGTGTGTGTGTGTGTGTGTGTGTGTGTGTGTGTGTGTGTGTGTGTGTGTGTGCGTGTGTATTATGGAGGGGAGGTGGGAGGGTAGGACTCAATCATGGAGAACTCTTAATCTGTTTTCATACCTTTGTTCAAAGGCACAATCACAGACAGAATGGAAACTAACAAAGAAGAGTAAAGGGTGGGCGGGTACAAGAAGTGACAGACTGCACAATAAGCAGGGGGGCAGATGAAGATGGGTGAAGGTAGGTGGTGCTACCTGTGCCATGACACCTCCGCTGCACAGCTTGCATGAGGCAGGTGTTGCCAGCCTCAGGGGTTTGGACCGTCTTTCACCTTACTGTACTCGATATTATTCCACCGCCCCGATGCAACTACGCAAACACCGCGCACACAAACACGGGGCAAACAAGCGTACGCACACAAAGAACAGAGAGGTGGATGGGGGTGGAGGCACAGGCAGGGCGAGCCAAAGGAGAAGGCACGGCACAAAAAAGAAGGAAAAAAAGCTGCTGCTGCTTGTGTAAATTGGCTGATGCTGCCTCCTCTTTGCCAGATTAACTCCACAGGGCAAGGAAGGGAAGGAGGGAGGGAAAGAGTGTGAGCGGGGGGCTGGGTTCAGTCCTTTCATCAAAGGCCCTTTCTCCCCCACCACTTCTCTTTCTTTCTCTGTGTGAGGGAGTGCCAACTCCAGAGTGGGCAATCCATTTTGTGATTGCATGTCAAGAAGTAAAAACTACATTGTCTTCGCTGGAAATCACACCTGGCAGAAATAACAAGCTTTGCCTCAAAACTCTTGCAAAACATTATGCATCAAGCACACACTTCCACCTTCACATTTGTGCTTCAATTTGGTCCAACAGAAAACAGGCGGCAGACATTTGCAACCCAGTGGATGCTCATGGAATAACAATGAATTCTATGCATCATCCTCTCGTCCCATTATTCTAATTCCAGCTCGTGGGTCCTGTGTTTGGGAGTGCTGTTTCCAGGCCCTACGGCCAGGATGTTTTAATCTCTCGTGCCTGGCCCGAGGCCATGAGGCCGACCCTCAACCCTGAGAGACAGGTCTGCTGACACTCCTCTGCTCTCTATTGTGAGGCTGTCACATCCCTCTCTCAAATCCCCAGCCCACTTCTGTCTTCTCTCTCCCCAGAGTGGGTGTAATTACATTAAGGAGTCAATCCGTGCTCAACCTTCCTATACTCACATCTCTCCGTCCCGTTGCATATTTTAGCATTAGCTTTGCCATAATCCTAACCTAGGGCAATAATAATGACCTGTGTCCAAGGGGCCACAGTGCATTAGCTCCGAAACAAGACTTCTCTCACCTTGTCCTGGGATAATAGCTCGCTCCTGAAAAGATGCGCTGATAAACTAAACTTGTCATGTTTTCTTCTCTTTCTTAAATCTGATTCAGATTGTTCAAATATCTGCTAAAAATCAGTGTGACGTGTTTCGGGAAAGAAGAAGAGCTGCAGTATAATTTACAGCATGACATATAGCCTGGCAGGCAAAGTTATGACAAAGGCAGGTTTAAGTGGATGTCACTGAAAGATCTGAATATCAATCTTACTGTAAAAGACAAGTCAAAGGCAAAGAGAGGTGCACGCCTGCTCTTCATGGATAAATTATGTCTTATTCAATCCAGAGGGGTTGAAGTTCACCGAGCTAATCAGATTTGGGAATATTCACTCAGCTTCATAATTGCTTTAGCACCAAACCTGTAGTTGTAATCACATCACTTGGTTAATATCAGCATTGGGCTACTGTTAATCCAATTCCGTGCGAAGTGGGAAAGCATTGCTCCAAAGTTGTCGTAATTGAGTTACGGGCTATCATTTTCAGGAAAATTCGGCCGGATTTCCACAGCTCTAAATGGGTGATTTGCTGGTGTGCAGAGTCCCCGAGGAAATCAGAGGTCTGATCAGACATGAAACCGAAGTGACAAAAGAATTGCTGCGGCAAAATAAAACATCAATCATGGTTTTTACAGCTGCCTTACAATGGAATATATAGCATTAATGAGTTCTTCGTCGACGCTTCATTACAGCGGGGGCAGCTCAACGAAATATTTTAAGAAACACAACAATAATACAACGTTTGAAGTTAAATGAATTTTACATCACAGCATCAATACTCATTTTGCAAAATTGGAATCCAATTCAGTCTTTGTTGCAGCTCTGATGTTTGAGGGAGGATTGTAGATCAGTCCCATATACCTGTCCCTGTTTGAGTCTTAAGTGATGTTTTAATATACGATGTTATAGATCAGGAAAAAAAGGTTTCAAATCGATCACATTTTTCACTTCTAAAAGTGAAAATTTTAAATGCAATGCGAGGGCAGCTGAGGAAATACTGCTGTAACTGCTTCCACTTGTATGAATTATCTCCTGAAAGATCAAAGTGCTCCAGCCACATGTTCAATCATGTACAACCCCACTGAATAATTCTCCATAACTCTCCCATTGATTAGGAAGGAGAGATCAGCACAGTGTACAGCGCCTTGCATTGCTATCGGAGAGCGAGAGACGCTCCAGCACAGAGCTACAGTACAGGGCACTATTCCGCTCTCCTCCTTACACGTATGCTTCAAAAGTATTTATCCACCCTCCGCCTTTGCACGGGTGAAAACAATGAATTTTGCATGGCTTCCCCTCCAAAGACAAAAGTGCCAGGTTTGTGAAGAAGGCTAGCATTGTGGTGCCCCCCAGAATCCACTCCAGACCCCCTGCGAGGAACCCCCGTCTGAAGTTACTCTGAGCAGAGAGGAAATGCCTGCCTGCCTCATTGAGGACCTGCTACTCCATATTCATGTGTCGATTTCAGGGGAAGACTCGCTCATCAAACACAGAAAAAAGTCGAACTCAAAGCACCTCCTTTTTTGGATGTGGGGGCCCGTTTGATGTTTGCAGGGGTGCACTGTCATAAAAAAAGAAAAGAAAAAGAAAACAGGCACAGCACTGTGTTCTCTTTTGTGGTGGAGAGAATGAATCCCCCTGCAGTTAGTCCCCCATGTCC
The DNA here is from genome assembly GCA_900302685.1 of Spondyliosoma cantharus. Lineage (NCBI taxonomy): Eukaryota > Metazoa > Chordata > Actinopteri > Spariformes > Sparidae > Spondyliosoma > Spondyliosoma cantharus. The sequence continues at coordinate 25,542 of OMLP01025329.1, read as the reverse complement.
ATACAAAAAAAAAAGCAATTCCAGCACATAAAGGATCAGTGCTCTATATTTTTAGTCTGTGTGATTTTTGGTTATAGTTTTGCCAAAAGCGCGATACAATAGCCGAGATAAGTGAAGCTTACTGTAGTCTAGAGAAACAAACAATCCATTCTTCAAAGTTGCCCCTACAAAAACACAGTAGGGGACGGTGAGACGAGGGGGCATTTCACTGGTTGCAATCTGTAACCTCACCACTACATGCCACTAAATCCACCACACTGGACCTTTAAACAAGGGGCCCCGACACACATGACATCGCGCTGTTGGTGAGCCCCAGTTGTTGCAGTGTCTCCGGCTCCGTTGGCACCAGTCGACCCTTGTTGGAGCTTTTTTTGTTGACCAACACAGCGAAACGGCAGCAGAGCTTGTGAGAGAAATCACACCGATTGGCTGTTGAGTTAAGTGAACCAGCACACGAGAAAAGACACAGAATAAGATTGGGGAAATGATGTCATCCATTTACGTGTTTTCTCACCTCCGCCTCCTCGGCAATTCCATTTGCAACTTTTTTTATCAAATATGTTCTCGGTCAAAAGTGGCTATATTAGCAAGAGGGGTGTGAAAATGATGATTGACTGAATAGCTTACACTGCTGTCTTGAGTCCTCCAGTATTCCTTTCTGATTGAAGTGTAGTCTCTGTGATGCATTCAGGTGCAGCCTTTTTTGGCAGAGACACGGGAGACCTGAGGCGATGCAACTGTCGACCTTTGTTGTCGCTAGTTCTTTGATGACAGGTTGGTGTGTTGGTGTGTTTAAACCAACAATAGCACAAAGAAAAAAATATATTTACATATATATATATATATATATATATATATAAATGTATATATAA
>OMLP01025329.1:0-15443 GCA_900302685.1 Spondyliosoma cantharus | reverse complement strand
TGTGTGTGTGTTTGTGTGTGTGTGTGTGTGTGTGTGTGTGTGTGTGTGTGTGTGTGTGTGTGTGTGTGTGTGTGTGTGTGTGTGTGTGTGTGTGTGTGTGCATTTTCATCACTTAGACACTCGTTACCTTGCCAGCTTGCAGGTCAACACACAACAGGCCGTTTGAACTTGTGACCCACATCCTGTTCCTCATTACAATCCAAACCAGACAGGCTGGATGAGGTAATAACAAGGGAGATGATTCAGATTACAGTTTGCACTGGTATGCTAAATTATTAGCCCTATATGATCTGCATCAATATTGTTTATAATGGCAATGCTTGCTAGCTCCCAAGCCCCTCTTTGCCCTGATGCTTGCAATATTACACTCAGTAAACAAGGTTAAGTCTTCAGCGATGGATCATTTCAAGTTGTCTCTAAGAGGCTAATTAATTTACTCTCACATTCACGTTGGTGTGATTTGCTGCCTGTAGCGTTATCTCAGCCCGGTGGCATGTTGTTGGACTTGTACAGTCACCCAAACTGAATTTACAGCGCAAGCCTACAGGACTGGACCTCCTAAAGCTCCCCGTCATGGTGCAAAGTTCCTTCACACATGCAATCTGTTTTGAGGACGGAGATGTCAATGGTTACGACCTCCCTGAAGAGGCAGAGAGGGGGACTATGAGAGTGTGTGTGTGTGTGTGTGTGTGTGTGTGGTTTACATCTTGCCTATAGCCTCTGATAATTTAAGGACTTTTCTCCACGCCAGCTTGTTTTAATTACCGAGAATAAGTGGCAGCATTTGGTCAGGTTTATGGGTCTTCTTCAAAGAGCAAGCTTGCTTCAGACGGACCAATCTCTGGGACTGCAGTGCTGTAAATCCAAAAGTGAGAAACTACTTCCACTAACAATGCCCAGGGCAGATGCAGGCAGCCTAACATGGGCGGAGGAGAGATAGAGGGGGTTCAAGAAGCCGGTTTTCCTCTAATATATCTGACTTTATAATCAACATTTAATGCGACTGAAGACATGAGGTCATCCAGAATGACAATACCAAAGTGGCATTTTCTTTTAGAGATTTGGACGTGCATTTGTCGGATTTAAACGCCTTTCAAGTGTCAAAGGGGCAAAGAGAGCTTATTACAATGATGACAAAAAAAACGTGAGATATAAAGAAAAGAAAGGATATCAAATGGGCTGAGAGGTGGAGTGGATTTGGACGGCTTTGGATTGGGACTGAGTAGAGTTTCAACACAGGGCCACAGGGTCAGTGCTGGGTTGGGGTGAAAAACTCCTGACTTTTCAGTGAACTCATTTCTATTCTCATACAACACCCAACTCCCTGCTAATGATGGGAGCCCTGAGGCAAAGTGAGTTGGGATACGGAGGGGGGGCTGACTGCGCTCAGCACAGTCTCAACAGCCATCAGACGTCTGCAGCAGCCCAGGCCAACTGTTTCCACTCAGACACCGACTTCCTAGGTACAGTCTGAGCTGACGGGCTCTGGAGTGATTTGTCAAAGGGCTTGTGCTGTCTGTCACAACAGGCTGAGGATTCAGTGAATACTAATTTCAAAAAAGTTTCATACATTTTATTTGTCATGCTCACGTATGGCAACGCATTCGATCTTATTCTTCTACACGGTGATGTTGGCCCAAGACTGTCTCTTCTTCTCAAGGTGTCAAAGCCAGAGAGCAAAAATCACCCAGAGAATTAGATTTGAAACACGGTGACCAGCTGCTCTTTCCAGTCAGCTAGAATTAACCTCTCGCGCTTTTGATCAAAACAGAATTAACAGGGAGGAGGCAAGATGTTATTGCTCAGCAGGGTTTGGTTTCTCACCGAACACATTCACAGTGCTACAGTATAACACTCAACAGGACTTCATGTATCACACTGAGCAGAGGGCCCTCCTGATACACTGAGTAATTAATCACTCTGGACCTGCACCATCTCTCTCTTTTTATCTCACTTCCTATTTATCAAATTCAACGTTTTTAAAGGTAAACTAAATGCCTTTTTTCCCCCACATCTAATGGTTTTAGTTAGTACACAGATTTCTTTTGCAAGTTTGATTATTAAGCTTTTTGTGTTTTGTTTATTTTTTTAATCTGCTCTGGCGTTTCCATTATTTTCTACACATACATAATAACGGTCCAAAATAATAGGATATTGCAAGACTGTGTAATGTCAACATGCATATTGGGGTCAGGCAATCAGTGTAACCTACAGGAGGCTAGTATTGTAGTAATCTCTTGATTTGATGTTTAAAACTGCTACAGTATTAATCCTTAGGCCAAAGAATAAAATAATATCATGATTGCATGAACCAGCAGGCGACTGGTGTATTTTTGTGTGGTGAAATAGTATGAAATAATGTGGAAAATAGTTTAATTACTGCTGACTGGTGCACTAGTATATCTGTCTTGGAAACGTTCAGCTTAATTAAACGTTGCACACAGGTGTTTTCAATCACTACGGCTGATCAGACCTCTGCTCAGTCTTTGGGCTGAAGCTGGACTGTCCTTGTGGAACTGCCAACACAAATGATAACAGTAAGATGGCTATGTCATTCAAGGCCGTTCTATTAAATCGTTCATTTTAATGTCATTAGTGCCACCAAATTTGAAAGAATCATATTTTTACACTTACTTCTAGCATTGTCCAGCCATCTTGTTTTCATATACATCCATCCAAGAAGTCTCTGCTGCCCTCCTGAACAATGTTACATTGTTTTGGTGCTCCCATAGTAGTTAAGCACATTTACTCAAGTAACTTACTATACCTAACTACAACTTTAGTTGCATGTTCCTTTGCAGATTTAGTTTGATAATACAAAATATAATCATTAAATAAATAATGATGTAATAGTTTAGATTAAGATTAACTCTATTGACCCCTTGAGGGGAAATTCACAAGCGACCCTGCATCTAACTATATAAAGTAGATAAACCACCTTTATCAGCTTCAACATTAAAGTGATGAACACATTAATATATCAATAATTGTAATCCAATAATATATATATTATACTTTCACTTTTGATATATTTAGTATATTCTGATGCTAATACTTTTGTACTTTTACTTGTAATACAGTATTTCTACCCTATGGTATTGCTACTTTTGCTTAAGTAGCCTATAAGATCTAAGTACTTTTGCACCTCCACATATCACGCTACATAGAGTGTACCTCTTACCCATCCACAGAAGATGCTGTGTTCAATCCTCTCGACTTCCACTGACTTTGACGTACGGTATTCAGGGAAACACGGGGTCTGGCATGTCAGTTTACTATGGTTAGTCTAATATTCTATTCAGAGTCAGCATCAGAAACATTGTGGCTATGTAGTGCAACTTCTTTTTAATATTTTGTGCAACAAAATAATTTAAAATATAATTGTTAGACTTTTTGCAATGCATACAATATATATAGATTACTTTATCATGTTTCATATTCAACTAAACTCAATTAAACTCAATTGCAAAAAGAAAATTAAGTTAAAAGTAAGCAAGCTTCATTAATGCCATTGTGTCATATACTGTATGTATTAATCAACATTTCATTTCTTATGTAGTTCAGGTTGTTGCTATCTTTTCCGCTGGCTGACTGATGTGGAGCTTAGTGATTAATTGACTGTTTGGATTTCTCAGTAAGATGAGAGACTTACAAACAGCCACATACGACCGAAATAATATCAAGTTTTCCCTCTGATGTAGTCGTCTGATCTATCATAACTCGGCTACCTGCTGTTTCTTCTTTGCGATAGTGTGGAGACTAACAATCACATGAATGAATACAGAATATGTGATCTGAGGAAAAACAATCAACTCTGGATCATCAGTAAGAAGAAACATTTTATTCACAGGTACTGTAAAAGTAAAACACAAGCTGCCGTATCATACATTTATACACAGGGTTTGAAAATCCTATACAAAAACAAAGATATTCGAAAATATGGGTTTTGATATGAAATATGACCTCACATATAATAATTTCTTGGAAAAAGGTCTTGGTTTGGTAATAGTTATTTAATTCATGAGCCGAAACCCACGTTAGTGAAAACTGAAGTTATTGTAAAAAATTAGAATGGTAAAAATGGTAGAAATCATCCTTAAAAATGATTAAAAAATCTCATGCAGCATCTTGAGAGAGGGCCTGAGAGAGTACATCTTTGTAAAAGAAAAAGAAAACAAAGTCATATTTGTCATAGATATAGAAACAAACATACCAAAATACAACAAAGCCAGTTTGTTTTTCCGTAACAATCATTTTCACCGATCATCTTTCCCCTCTCTGTGTCAGCCGTCTGATTCGTAACAAGCATATTCTGGCAGCTACAAAGAGCTGATATCATGATTGATTTTCCAAAACAATGTCACCATCACATGCCTTTTCTATTCACTGCATCATTTCACAGAAAACCAACTATTCTTGAGTCTTTGTTTGAGACACCGGATCAACTTCGCTAATTTGCCTATTTAAAAAAAAAAAAGCAAAAAAAAAAGCAAACAGGGGACAAAAGAGGACAAACTGTGGACAAACTGTTTCTGCCCTTAAGTTATTATTGAGGTGTTTTACAGTAGTTGCAGTGAAAGTATTGGAATGCATAGAGGCTTTCTAGCGCTTGAAAAATACTGTAAAAGAGGCGAGTGGAGCGGCGCTATCTCATCTGTGCCTCTTTGTTTTTACAGTGTATGGATAGATAGCACCCAGTCCAAGGCCATTTGGAGAGAAATTGGGCTCACTGATGAGCGCCGCTATCAGTGTAACCATTCATCATGCTATCCTCCTCGGCTTGTGTAGCGAGGGTTAACTCTCTCAGGGTTGCGCGACCACATACTGTACTGAGGCACCGGAGAGAATGGCTGAATCAAGAATAATCGCTATCCATCACAGTGGTCCTCTGATTGATATGTTTTGGCTTAATCTCTCATTTTCAGTGAGATAAACATGGGCAGGCGCAGCTTGAAAAAAGCCCTCCGTCCCCCAACATAACCGCTGCTCTACCTTAGTGCATCCACTGAGACCCATTTTGATCAAGGCAACTGGAGGGAAAAAAAACATTCACCCAAGCCCTGCCAGCTCTCACAGGCCAGCTGGCAGGCGATGAGTGATGACAGCAAATGCAGTCCTTGATGAGATAACATAGTCCAGTTTGGAAATCTAGAAAACTACAGAACCAGAGTTAACATAAGGCGCAAGAGGCTGAATGAACATGGATAAAATGCTGACTGAGGTTTCAAACAAGAGAAAAGGCAAAGTCTGGGAGCGCAATAACATTAGCTTATTGCTTTTTCTTTTTTCCTCTTTATTTTTTTTCCCTTAAAAGGATATTTGTACACACCACATAATCATATAAATACACTATACAATGCAATATAAAATATTTTTTTCTTAAAAGCAATATGTTCAGGATTTGCCTAGGTATGCTGAAGATACCTGCACCATATGAAAAATAATGACTCAAAACAAAAACAATAGAAAAGGCACTTCCAGGTGTTGTTCATTGACTCTTGAGTAAGTGATGGCCACCGCTTTGCCCGGCAGGCAAAAGCATTTGTGCTCACATTTCATTTCTCTGCCGTTAAAAACATGTCCTGGGCAACGAGGCACTGTAGATTTCCTCGGTTTTCATGCAAAGATCCACTCTCGTCCCGCCTCTGTCACTTGTTGTTCTTCGCCCCAGCGATACGTCTCGTCATCCTTTGTTCTCTCACTTCCTCGTTTCTCCACGTCCACTTTCTTTTCGTCCTCAGACTTCCACTTCACGCCGTCCCTCCGGAGCACCTGGTGTTGGCATGCTGATGTCGAAGCAGGTCACCATCATGACGCGGGACTTGCATAGATTGACACAGAACTCCAGCTCCTCTGTGGCCTGTGCCAAGGCCTCTAGGTACTCTGGAGACTCTTTATCCAAAGTCGGGTCCACATCAACTGTTGGAAAAGGGGAAATCAGTTTTTTGATAACATGATAGCTTTTAAAATTTAGATATTAACTTACATTAAAAGAACATTAAGCAGTCACTTACACTCTCCTATCCACTTGCTTGGCTCCATCATCAGTCGGACCTTGGTGTCTTCTAGCTCCTCCAACAACACTTCATGCTTCGCCCTCAGTTCCTTTACTTGCTGTTGCCTTCTCTCCAGCATCTTCAGTTTACTGTTAAAATACTGCAGGCCCTGAGAGAGAAAGAGAGAGATCATTCATTACAGAGATCTTCCTAAAGTTGCTTTAGTAGATTAGTTGACTAAAATACCAGAAAGTAAACTGTCAACTGAAAAGTGAAACGTAAAATAAGCTAAAACTAAAGAAACCTAAAGCTAACATCTTATTTTTATGTCTTGTTTTATAACCCTGCCACAACAGAGTACAGGTTCGAGTTAGGTTTCTGATTTTGTGAGGTGAAAAATAGTTTTCTCCATTGTCTACTGGATTATAATTATGTTCAGCCTGTTCTGCTAATAATTATACCTGAGTCATCGTGAAAAATGAGCTCACCTTGTCAACATCCTGGAATGGTTGCTGGAGAAATTAGGGGGTAAACAGATGGAACAAGTTAGCATGTGAAACAAGAGTAAATGAAGTTTCTCAACAATATGTTAATAAACACACAAGCTGCAGACACAAGCGACTGACACACATGCAAAACATTTCAGCACTAATTTCAAGATATTGAGGATGAGTCGTGGGAAAGCTATTTTATTATTCAGACAGTGACTGCTGCGAGAGAGAGATCATTTTTTCCTAATTGAAAGTAAATCAAACCACCATCTCACTGATTTAATATCTTCTCTTAACAAATCCCTGTCTGGCTGCGCTGAACTTAAGGGAGCAGTTAATGATCCACAGAAGAGGAGTTGGCTATAAAAAGCCATCAGGCAGCCGGTGATGAGTGCTAGCTGTGAGCTGATTCGAGCTTGTGTTGGATGCCCTCGCATTCATCACACATTCCCTGACCAATCTTCTCATACCATCTTCCTTTTCATTTTCACCTCCGCACATCACCGACGGCGTCTTCAGCTGTGAGGCCGAGTCATCGCTCATATCCAAACCAATTAACCCTCGTCAGTAATTGCCTCCCGAACTCTTGACATTCCCGAGGCTCACTGCCAAAATACCAAGCTCTGGGAATCTGGATACAGACACTTAAACTCCGGGATTTGCCACTGAGCTGACTAAAGGTCAGACGTCTGAGACATATTATTCCTGTCTTGTTCTTTAAAAAGAAACTGGGAAAAGTTGAGAGAAGACATTCCCACAAGTCAGTGTGGAACATCTTGAGTGTTTAAAGCAATAATGTCACACACGCACAATATTGCTAAGGCTTAGCAAGTGGGATTTACAGGACCTTGACCCAGACGTCACATTATCTACAGCAAGTTCAACAAGATGAACTACCACGTAGAACAAGATGGGAGTGACCCTCTGCTCACCTCTGCGCTTTCCTCCTGGCGTCGCCTCTGGAGCCGTTCCACATCGTCAATCTCGTACACCTTGATCTCAAAAGGCTCCTTCAACGGCCCTGACATTGGAGGCAAGTCCACCCACTGGCCTGCTGTGCTCGCCTTCTTCCCCAGGGAAGAGGTGTCTGGCAGGGGAGCTGGGATAAGCCGTCTTCTCTGGAAGCCTACAAAAGCCAGGCACCAGTTACATTTGTGACATACAATGGTGGTATCTGCTGGAATCTACGAGTAAATATGTATGAGTCTCATTCTGAGATGTAAAGGGATGCAAGGCTTTATACAGGTTGGCAGAGGTGTGCTGATTGCATATTTATAAGTGTTGCATGAGTCACTATTTTGTATACGCAACCTGAATAAACTCAGTGTGCTGTTTTAATGCACATGTATTCAAATGGTTGCTTATATAAGGCTGCAAAAAACCTGAACCAGGTCACTGCTGCTCATGTTCAATTCATCTTATTTGATCGCACTGTTCGAAGTCGTCTTGTCTGGGACATTCATTATTATTTTCCCATATACAGTATGTATGAATTATGTATGCTGCTGATTGAAGAGGAGCGAAAATCCAATGAAATACCAATTTGTGGATGTAATAAGAATGGATTGTGGATGTGGCTAATTTCCTTGGAGAGGGCATTCATATCTGGATGCTATTCCACCTCACACACACTTCTTTCTTCATGATATTTGTGAATAACACGTCTACCCACATTGGAACTTGCAAAACCCAAACACCCAAAGTAGTTTCTCACCATTTGCTCTCTTTTTGGGATACTTGGAGCTTCTCGTTCTGCCCGAGGATGACATGCCGCTCTCACTCATGGAGTCGTGGGCAGAGGAAGCGCTGCCTGTGGCCTCGCTGTCACGGATCATGCTCTCATATCCGCTGCTGCCACCACTGTGGTAGAACAGAGCTGTGCGTCCCATAGCTGGAGGCAGCTCCCCGCTCAACACACTACTGTTGTCACTGCCGTGGCCACTGCTGTAGCGTTGAGGCCGTCTGGGTGCTGTAATTTTGCTGTATGGAGAGGGCAGCATGGCCATGGGGGATTTGTCATCACTCACATTCACCCCGCTGTCATTTCCACTGTCTGAATCTCCTGAACCTCTCATGTGTTTGCCTGATATGTTGCCTGTTGCCAGTTCGCTCACACGGCTGTTTGCAGCCCTCATGGCCTGCTTTGTGCCCATAATCGTTCGTGGAGGCTTACTGCTGACGGCAGCAGTGGTTCGAGGAGCTGGCGTCCGTCCTGATGGAGGGAGGTTGGCATTGGTATTCCTGGTAACGGGAGCAGCTAGCGATTTGGTGGAGGAGCTCAGGCCCTTGGAGCTGTTGGCCGACAGTGACCGTGCCTTACTAGCATTGACTGCCCCTAATGCTCTGGGATTCACAGATCCTTTTACCTGGCCAGGTTTGTTAAGAGTTCCTCCACTTGGGGATGATGGGCAGGTAGCTATAGGAGAGCTGGATGAATTAGGAATACCAAATCTTGGAATGGATTTGCCGGATTTGCCACTGCTGCTCCCCAGACTTGCTCCACTGTTCTCCCTACTGAGCATAGCTCTGGAACCCGATAAAGACAGGCTTTCACATCTTTCCAAGGACATTTGACTGCCGTAATGCTGCCCAGCCTCGCCTCTGGCCCCTCTGGCCTTCAGGCTGGAGGTAACTTTGGCTGTGTTGAGGCTGGAGGTTTTGAAACTGATAGAGTCTCCTCTGTGACGTACCTCAAGCTCGTCCTCTGATACAGCTGCCCTTGCTCCAGAGGCCCTTCCTGCCTCCCCATATGCTGACTTTAAGGCACTTTGGGGCAGCAGGGTCTTAGTCTTATGGTCAAGACTGGACTTTCTCACTGGAGGTGGTGGAGGAGAAGTGCAGTCAGGTCTGGGGAGATTGCTCGCTTTCTGTGAGTTAGCCTTGTTGTTCTTACCCAAAGAGGAGAATTTAAGGTTTGTGGTAGATGCAATACTATCTTGGGCTGCCTTGTAGTCTGTGGTGGAATGGATGACCGGCACTGTTCCAAGGGTGGTGGCACCTCGTCTCAGCTGAGGCATTTTGCTGGGTGGATTCTTAATGGCTGACTTCTCACAGCCATCAACCACCCTCTGGGATGAGGTAGACCCCTGCACCTTAGGAGGGCGAGGTACACTGTTGCAGTTGTTGGATGTTTTGCCAGAGGGGATACCAGTGGGGGGGTGTCTGAGAAATTTGCTGGTGCTGCTGGAGTCAGAAAACTGAGGTTCTGAGTGGTTGTCATTGCGCTGCCAAGGATCCTCCTGCTTTGCCTCTTGCCTTGGTGGCTCTCTGCTGCTGCTGCTGCTACTGCTGCTACTATGAGAGATGGATGAGGTAGGTTTGATCTTCCTGGGAAGACTGGAGTGGACTATGGAGGGGCCATGTGGAAGTTGGGAGGAGCTAAGTGAGTGAGCTTTAGTTATTTTGGATGTGAATCTGAGGGAGCCTTTGGCTGATTCTGGAGATGGGGGGCACTTTGTCAAAGATAGTTTGCTTGAGGCGGCACTGTCACTGTCTAGTTCAGAAAAACTAAATCCGCTGTCATTTAAGGAATTCTTGGCATCCCTTGGAGAAGACACACAGTGGAACATATCCAGGGAATCGAAGTGAAAGGTGGCTTCTGGTCCCATATTTTTGGCCTGAGGGAGGAAGACGTCCGTAGAATGAGCCCCTTCACTCTCCAAGGTGCAGACACTAACCTCACTCAGCCAAGAGCTGATAGATGAACCCCTGCTGTCTATACACTCCATTGCTCCCTCCTGGAGAGGTGTTACCACCGCAACGTTCACCTCTGATCCTCCCACGGCTGAAGTGTAGGCATCAAACTCATCATTAATGCTGCTGATTATGCTGACAGGTCGCGAACCAGAGGCCAGCGCCTGAAGGGAGCAGTCGCTGTTAAAGCTGATAATGCTGGATGGCCGACCGTTGTCAACAAGACTGCCTATAGACAGCTCCTCCACCACAGTGAACACCAGCTCATCCTCCCCATTCAGCTCCACAGGCTGCTGCAAGGTGACAGTGGCTCTCAGGATGTCCCGATCCAGACATCTTTCCCTCAAGGTAGAGCGTACCTGGCACACCTCCACTGGCGCTCTGAGCACAGGAGAAATGTAAGGATCCCTCTTTTTCATCGCTTGGTGGCTCATCCCTACAGGAGGCATTCTGGTGCTGGACCTTTCCTCATGGTCTGTGTTTTCCTTGCAGGAGTCTCTCTGTTGTGAAGGAGGTGGGGCTGGTTTCGGCAAAGCTTTCTTGTTGAAGTAGACCTTCTCCCTCACCACAGGCTCAGAATTAGGTTTGGTGGTGCTAACTCTGCTCTCAGAAACCAAGGCTTTCTCACCATCAGCGCTGGTCCTGCATACATTTTGAACACTTTCTGATATTGGTGCAGGTATGCATTGCATCTTGGCACTGTCCAGTTTCGATTTAGTGGTGGGACTGCCAGATGGTTGTGTGGCAACAGATTTAGGAGATTGTTTGGGTGACATACCCTCTTGGGTGTGAGAAGTATTTGCTACAGTCTTTGGTGAAACAGAGCCTTGGCTCTCCTTGGATATCTCGGTCTTAGGGCTAGCCGGATTTCGCTTGCCCTCTCCAACAAAGGCAGTGGGTTCTTCACTGCCATCAATACACTCAAGCCTCTCCTGCAGCTCAGCAAATGTGTTGCATTTAAAGAACTGGTCTCTGTCTAGTGGGCCCTCTCTTGCAGGCTTCTTCCTGTTGAGTGAGGGGATGATTGGAACAAAGGCAGGTGGGCCTTCATTATCACTGAGCTCTCTGTCCGAGATCGCAGATCCCCCAGGGCCCACATAAATGACAGTATCACAAGACTGTTCACTGCTGGAGGAGTAGTCTGGGTCACTGAGCACTGCAGGCAGGTCTGGGTCCAGGGCTACCGTCCGAGGGTGGAAGGGCCGGAGGTGGGGCGGCCGGCGGATCCTCCCCTCCTCACAGGAACTTTCCCCTCCAGATGAACTGGATGCATACTGCAAAACAGAGTTAAAGGAGAAGAAAATTCATTTTTGGGGTTTTGAAAATAATCTCATAAATGCAATTCTATCTTCTGACAACATTAATGTACCAATCTTGTCATTTTACAAATCCATTTTCTCCTAAGATTAATTTCTAAACAATTTCATGGGAAAATCAATCGTGGAGCAAATATTAATTCCTGTGAAACTACCAGTCGATATTTCTCTAAAGGTTAAAAGTGCACGTCAATAGACACACTGAAATGAATGTCAGTAATACAAATTGCTGTATGTGGACTGCATTGTAATCATGCCTGGGACCAACGGTGAATAAATACATGCTGTCATACCACCTAATTATCTGGAGCATATATTTCCCTAATCCGGGGAGCATTACACACTTCCTCGGGCAGTGGTATTGATTACATGATTAGGTGTTAAAGAGAGGAGAAAAACTAGTTGTGAGTTACTGCACTAATAATCTTCCATTTGGAGACGCATTCACACATTAATTTTCCTAATAGCTCCAAAATTACAGCAGGAAGACAAATGTAAGGACTTAAATCACGGTTTGAAGTACGATGAATGAAATCCAAGTTTCACATGCACGTTAGAAATGTAATTGCTTTGATAGGAACACATAAAATTATCTTAAATAACATTTACCCTACATTTATCATTTCTAAACAATGGAGATTAAATGCAGCGCAGTTCATGCAAGAATCATTATTCAGAAGCACAATTATTTAAGCTGCTAAATGCATATGTTGTTCCATTTAAAATTGTGCCATTACTGGTGGTACTGGATTGTCCTCCATGACTTGTTTATGAGTTTATTACTGCATATGTTTCAACAGATTTATCACTGCACCTTAGATTTCTTCTTCCTCATGCGGTGGATGCGGGATGCCAGCTGGATCGTCGTGAGTGAGTCAGCGTAGTTGGCGGGGGAATCGGAGATGTGGGCGATCATGGTGGTTCTGCAGTTGATGTTGCCAAGGGACTCCCTCAACAACATGGTCAGTTTGCTGTCCCTACAGGGTGAGTTTACATTATTAGCAAACAGCGCAGAGATGTTTCGATATGGCAATAGCTGACATGATTCCAGGGGGGGGCCATTTTGGATTCTCTGAACTGAAAAATACCCCCAAATGATGAGTTATTAGTCTCATTACTCAGTCATTACCTGAGTAACTATAATGTCATGTTGAGCAACATCAGTGAAGGATTTTATACAAGGCTAACTCAACAAACTAAATAGTCACACAGCAAACCTGAAAGACTGACAACACATGCAGCAACTTGCCTGAAACAATTACTTATAGATGCAACTTAACGGAAGCCAAAACACCGTAAAATCAAAACTAATGAAGGGGTTCCTTACCTGTAAGGTACATGTTTTGCTCCATTTGCCAAAGCCATGATGACATTTCCCAGTGCGTTAAGAGAAAGACACAAGCCTCCCCCTCCGTCTCTGCTCTTACTCAGGACCTTCTCACAGCTCCCCAGGTCGATGAGGTGCAGCCTGCTCCGTCCGCCTGACACTGTGCCAAGGACAGAAGTAGAACCAGGTGAGCTCAGAACAGACACTCCCTCTCTGAAGTCACTTCCTCACGCACAGCACCGTAATGACAGGAGGGGCCCAAAGTTCAGCCAAGACCAGACGGTTGACTGTCGGAGCTGTCTGATTTATTTATGAGTAAGATTCCCACACTGAAGTGATTCAAACTGCAACCAGACCGGTGAACACCCAACAGATGTGTAACTCATTGTTACTAGGAGGCTTCGCTGGTTAGCTGCATAAAAAACGAAAGTGGAACACGTACGCGGTCCCTTTCTGATGATTTAAAATACATCGAGTGGGAATAAGCTGTCATTATAGAAATCACAGGGCTTCACGTTGTTATGTGGGTGATGTAATTGCAACAAAACATTAAACTCCTGTCAGAGAGGCGTCAAATCATTCGCTCTTGGCCAAAGTGTAACATGCATACTAACAGATTTCTGCCTTAGAGAGGCTACAACCAATTCATCCATAAACATTGCCAGTAAGAGCCTTGTCTGATGTTCTATTCATACTGTTTTTCTGCCGTCTAGCCCGCAACAAAACCACCTTTTGATTATTCAGTGTGAAACGGAGGTCACCTTTCGATAGCTATAATCAGGAGAGGAAATGTTATGCGCATGTTTCACACATGCTGGATGATGTGTACAAGTGTGAAATTGAAAAATGACCATTAGCAGTCATTAGTTTATTGCATAAATGTGAGGTGGCAAAGTGTAGATGAAGTAATCTAATGGTACTGACTTCCTCCCTTGCCGCTCTTCTCCATGCGGTACTGGTAAATGTGCAGCGTGAACAACATGTGGGAGTTGCGTCGATCCTCCTCCTCTGCGCTGGGCCTGCTGGTGCTGCGTGCGGCGATGGCGGCATCCAGGAAGAAGGCGGCTTTATCCGCCGTCGGGGCACGTAGCTCGCTCTGATTTTGGAGCTGCGGGGGGGAGGAGGAGACAGAGAGCGGGGTTAGGGTGAGCATAGGAGACCACATAGGGCTTGAGAAAGAGGACAGATGTGAAAAGGATACCGGGGAAGAGAGGTTAGAGAAGAGAGAGGGGAGCCAGTTAATTGGACCCCGGCATGCATTTCTTGCCCATTAGATTGGGTCTCAGGGGCAATTAAAACAGCAGATATGCACACAGAGGGAGGAGGATTAGGAGAGGTAATGGTGGAGCAGGAGGCAGGGGCACTTCCCTCACAGTGGATGTGATGATGGTGGTGATACAGAAAGAGAGGAGGGAAAAGGGGGGAACGTAGAAGAGAGAGAAGGCATGGGGGGGGGGGCATCATGAAGAGAGCCCACGTGTGGCTGCTGAGAGGAAGAGCAGGAAGCAGCTTCACAGAAGTGCTCAGCCTTTGAAGTCATAGTCCATACAGATCCCCAAAAAACAACATCTGACAGCAACACCTGTGAGTGCCTTCAAACCTACAGTCTCCCACCATCCCCCCCAACAGCACTTCCATTGTGCTGGAGAGGGCCAGCGCTAACACACAGGTAATAGATGCTGATGGATGCTGACAAGGGAGTCAATACAAAGGTAAGAAGAAAGCCATCAATACCACAGATGGGTTTGGTGGTAATATAAAGCGAGGATTTCAGAAGCGGGTGAGATAGAGCGAGGCTGACGAGGAAGTCCTGGGAGATGAAATAAAATACGCACACACACACACACACACATAGGCACTCAAAAGAAAGAAGTCAAACATCTTTGGGAGAGGAAGAGGAAGATCATAGCAAGAAAGAAATCAATACTCAGACAGACTAATACTCCATAACCCGCAGAGAGAATGAAAAAGGATTAGCGAACAAAGAGAGTGGAGCGGTGGAGCGCTTCTCACCTGAGTGCCACAGATGGGATCCTCCCTCAGGTGGATGCCCGGGGACTGGCCGTCCTGCAGGCTGCCTGTTGACACCTCGGACAGAAGGTCCTTCAGCTCCTCATCCTTCCCAAAGATTTCCACTGCGGATACTCGGACGGAGAAGCGCGTGCCCGTCTTCTCCTTGCGCTCATTGATGAGCTTGAAGAGCCAGGAAATGGCACAGGGCACGATGCCTAGGCTCTGAGTGGTGCTGTCTTTGCCAATCATGGTGTATGTCTTGCCTGGGGATGTGTGAAAGAGAGAAGGGGGATTGGAAATGGAAATATTGCCTTGTGTCTTGAAACCAGCTGCACTCACTATATGTTCATACTAAAATTACTTCTTTCATTAAGCTGTCTGGAATGGGCAGGAAGTTGACAAAGGAATAGACCCTGACACTGGATATTTTCTGAGGGTTATTGTGTTTAACAGCTGCTGATGAAAAAAATTAATAATGGTTGATGTGGGGCTGTGGAGGTGGTATCCAGTACATGCCAAATAAAAAAAAAGTGCTAATCCGAGAACCCATTCCAGAAGCAGTAATTCTGCTGAGAATTATAGGTAGTGGAAATAGCAGCACGAGGAG
>OMLP01025327.1:3470-15710 GCA_900302685.1 Spondyliosoma cantharus | reverse complement strand
CTAGGACATTTTCTCCCCTCATCACTGCGGGCTCTGCTCTCCAGATGGAGAGGTTATAGACAAGTATAGACAAAATGCCCCCCAGTTTTTTTTGTACTTCTCAGCACTTTTTTATGGCCCCTCCTTCCTCCCTATATACACACACACACACACACACACACACACACACACACACACACACACACACACACACACACACACACACACACACACATGAACACACATGCACTAGCCTTCTCTCAACATATTCCCAGAAATCCCTTCTTCAGCCATCGTGGAAAATCTTGGGAATCCTTTTGGAAAGCGGCCAACTTGAGGAGAGGAAAGGTTGTAAATTCTCCCTCCCTTGGCCTCTTTCCTTTTTTTTCTCTCTTTGGTTGGTGGTTTAGTTGTCTGCCCTGCTGATGTGTGGTGGTCATGCTTGTGTGAGAGCATTAAATATGGCTTCACGTGAATGGGTTGAGTGGATGGGGTGTTTATGTAGGCCTGTAGGTCACCCAGTGCCGGGCACAGGAGAGTTGATAGTAAGTAGGCCATAGGTCTGTGGGGCAGGGGTGATAGATAGTAGAACGTACGCAGGTTCTGACCCCAATAGGGGCAGTGACGCTACAGTCCTGTACAGCCTTTTTTTTCTTGAAAGCTTACAGAGTCTAATAGCAACAACGGGTCCAGGTGATCTAAAACTGGTTACACACATTGATGATACTAAAAGCTCATGAGTAGCTAATGGTATTACCCAAGTCCTTTTAGTCAGGTTTCACAACTTAGCAAGTCATCTTAGCAACGGCACCAGGCAATTATTTCAGGCTAACAAGAACAAAGGTGCAGGATGTGCGTGTTGAAAATACCGTCTCTGGTGTGAAGGGCTTTTCTATTTGAAATGCTTTAAGTGGTTTGTCTCCTTTCTTATAACTTATAATTTCTTTTATTAAAGCAGCATTATGTAGAAATTAGCATTTTGTGTGAGTTGGTCTCACACACGAACACGCACGCACGCACACACACACACACACACACATATCCCAGGCGTGTAATAATTTGTCAGAAGCTATTTAGCTGCTAACTACAAACAAAACACAGTTAGTAGTTTAGTTAGAAATTTGGTGAGTAGACAGTGATGAATAAGATAAGATGATGACTATATCTGTATAAATGAATGAGATGTCTGGTTGATGACTTCAGTGAAAAAGCAAGCAGCTGCTGTTGCATTCTGATTTTGCTCTCCAGAGAAACAACCCATCAACCTCACTGACGGACGTGCTGTATATTTAGATCATGCCCGGCTCAGGTTTCTTGCCCTTCGTCTATGCTAGCCATGTGTATTTGATGATCTGATGACATGTGTCTTGATACGTACCACGGGGCTGACTGCATGTAAACCAGCCTGTGTGCTGTACAATGCATGAGAAGTTCTGTTTTGCTCATAATATTTATAATGAATTTGTTCTCCTCCAGAGTCGTCCCTGCCTCACCTTAACAAATTAATTTGATGCTGGTTATCGCTAAAAGTTTAGTAACTTGAAACACAGTAATGACTGTTCACTCACTTTATCAATCCGCATTTACACATCATCTGTTCATCTGTGGTGATCTGAGAACTCACTTGTTTCACTTTCACTTTATCGTCCAGAAATAAAAACCACGTACTTCGTCCAGTGCAAAATGTGAATACACTGACAACAAAACACAAAACGGTCTCGGTGCAGAATAAAAACAAAATGTACCACACTGTATTATTATGTCACTTATAACTAGAGTATTTTTATGGTTTTATAATGGCTCTTAATTGCACTTTGCCCTTGAATGTCCAGCTCTTGTCCTCTTCACTGCTGTCGGAGATGAATGATTGCAGGTTGTTATGGCCAGGGACCGAGTGTACTCACTCAGTGTATTCTGGGATCTTACACGAATGAATTTGCCACAGTTTTACGGTGGGTTTTGTCGGATGCTATAGCTAGAGTGCTGCAGCAGTTAATCTACATTCAGTCGTAGTCCGTGGAAGAGAGGGAGGAGAAGACATTTCATGCTATATGTCCTCTGGCTTTCCAGAAGCTGAAGCCAACAGTGCAGTGAGGGCCAAGCCAGCAGCGGGAGGAGGGAGAGGAATGCCAATGATACCATCATTATCCTCTTAAAGCCGCACTAGGCTACATTTTTATGTAAAACTGCTGCCGGCTTATCAGTCTTAATCACAAAGTGGCAACAGAGAAGAGCTGCAGGGAGAAAACCCTTCCCACTCCCAACATTAAGAGCATACATTTGGCCTTGATTACATTCTGGTTTCAAGTGTAACCCTTGAAGGAAATGTTATCTGTGCATAGAAACTGACAAACTGGAAGTCTTTGGCCTGGTCAGAGAAAACTAATCTCGCTAATGACAACTTAACCAATGATTCTTCACTACCTCAGGGAACTTTTGACACAGAGACATCTCGAGCTACAGCTGCAGTGTTAACATCTCAAACAAATTAGCTATTTGTAATAACATAAAAAGGTCTTTCAGTATTCTTTAGGAAACAAATTTAAATGTTGACCTGATGATGGTGATAGATACAAAGTTTACAAGAGTAAATAAAATTCACACTGAGGGGAACATGGACGTCTGTAACAAATTTCATGGCGATCCAGCCAATATTTGATGAAACATTTAACTCAAAACAACAAATGTCAACCTCATGATGGCACAAGATGAACAATTAGAGAGAGAGTCAGCAAAAAATTTCACAGAACTCCTTCCAGTAGTTGTTGAGTTATTTCAATTTGGCCGGTAGTGGCGGACCAGCAGACATTGCCATCCATACAGCTTTGCCTCCAGCATGGAGCATATAAAACCCTTGTCGACTCTCTGCACCTTCCTGGAATCTGGTTTTTATTTTTCCACATTCATCTTTTTATGATTTCTGGAACAACTGAGGAGAATCAAATTTAGGCCCAAAACTCTGAGAGAAAAAAGGTTTTTGTTTCTCAGAAATGTCACATCACAAGATGTCTGCATATTGAGGTTATGAGTTAAATTAAATTTACCGCTCCCCCTGTGGCCATCAGTTTGAAATAGACCCTTGCGCAAAGAGACATTTTGACATGTTACAGCAAGAAAAGCACAGGTGAAAATAATACAAGTAAGTGATGCCTGAATTGAATTTCCTGGTATTGTTCGTGCTGGCACATTGTCACATTGTTAATACTTACTGAGACACTTATCAGTAACACCTGTGCTTTTCCTACTACAGTAAGATAATTCAAAATGTCTGCTGTGAGAAAGGTCTTCGGTATATTGCAGCTTTACATAAAAAAGCAACTCTGGCTGTCCTCATGTGCTCTCTTGCTCTTTTCCAACTGTGTGCGTGTTCTCCCTGCGTCACCCCGACCTGTGTCCTTCTTATGAACTCCGACATCACATGACCTTGTGTCCCAGACTGTCCTTTATGTGTGTGCACGAGTGTCATGCATACTGCTTTGTGATCTGAGATCAGGCGGGGCGACTCCTGCTGCCTTTGGTACAGCGGCTTCTTTTTCTCTCAGCAGGATCAGTGTGTATGCTCGCTGTTGCGCGTGTGTGTGCGCATGCAGTACACTGTGCTTTTTCTTCAAATTCTCCTGTATAATTACATACACATGCTCATCAGCACTGCATAGCGTACATGGTGTCCCAGGCTGTTCTGTGTGTGTTTTGGTGCCCTACTTTGTCCTGATCATTTGGCCACCATATGCCATGAACGGGCTGGTGAACGTTCCCAGAGTGCTGTAATTTCTTCTTACAGGAATGTCAGGAATCCTGTGTGTGGTGTTGGGGTGGGACCATTGGACCAAAGGGCTTTGGACACACATATGTACACACACGTACAGAAACACGTGGACATATACTGCGCTACTAAGTCTTGCACTTATTCTGCCCTTAACCTGAAACTGGCTTTATTAGAAGAAAACTTTTTGGGTTCTCTACGGGTACTCTAGTCCAAGGAATAATCAGTCACTCTAACTTGGCCATAGGTGCGAGTGTGAGCGTGAATGGTTGTGTGTCTCTACATTTTATTGCTGTGATGAACCGGCGACTTGTCCAGGGTGTTCCGAAGTCAGCTAGAAAAAAGCTCATTCTGAGGTCATGAAAACGCAGTGACTCATGTGCCACCTGAAAAATCGATTGCGGACACCTTCAAGACTGATCACGATCGAAGTCATCAGATTGAGCACAACTAGACACCAGTCTGTGAGTTTGTGTAATGTATTTTGTCCCTGAAGGGTTATTGATTTAGCAGCATTAAGTACTATTAAAAGTCTACTGGTTCGACGCTGAAGAAAACACTAGGCCTTCCAAGTCCTGGGCTGACATCAGTTAATTAATAACAGACAGGTTAAAAGCCAAGCACTGACTGGCAACCGTGTTATTGACTGTCCTGAGACCCTTTCGGACGGGTTTGGTTTGGTTGGTTGTTCAGTCTGTGGGCGACTGTTGGTTCCAACATCCAGCGCTTGATGGACAACTCAGCCCCGTGAATGACAGGTTTCACATAACCTGACCAATGGCGAGCCAGTGAGTTAGTGTACTACACAGCCATTGGAAGAGATCCAAGCCAAAGTGAAATCCAACACGAGGAGGAGTGAAAACCTCAAAACAAGGCTGTCTGCTCTCATGCTCGATGGTTCAGGGCCACGATGTACTTCTGGCAATATTTTCACTGTTGACCATGTTAAAGTACAACCAATTAAAGTCGCAAGGCACAGTGCTGTGCCGTTGTCACAGTGTACAGGCTGGGAGCGGGACAAAAGGTCAAAATGTCTGGTCATCCTTTATGAAGCAAACTTTTTACACAAACAGGATTCCTTTAAATCATTTTGGACACATTGGCTTCTATAGTACTCACTCTTTAATACAGATCACATCACTTCATATGTCCATAATCAGCCTTCATAGTTTGCCTTGTTTTACTTTTTATTAAGCCTTTAAAATCAGCTGTGAAGACTGCTGAGAGGATGCATGAATGACTGTAATCACTCTGCTTCTGCTTTAGCTGTTTTATTTATCATTTACTAATGTTTCATATCACAGCAGAGAGTTAGCACCAAAGTCTGTGAAGGATGATTTTTAACTACGATTAGCTGTTTTTTTTAAATAATCTGTCAAACCCACTGAGGCGACACCTAGTGGATCTTTTGCTTTCCTGCAACTTTTAATGTTACCGTCACTCATTTTCTTCTTCCACCCTTCTCCACCTCTCTCTCCACAGACGATGATGTGGACCTGGAGCAGCTGGTGAATGACATGAACTCTTCCATGGAGAGTGTGTACTCTACGCAGGCGGACACGGCTCTGCTCCTGAACAATGGCCACGCGCACGCTCCACACCACCAACACCACCACCACCACCACATGCATCCTGCCTACCCGGGACACGGCCAGGCCCACCGCCGCCACACCCCACCCTTGACCTCTTCCTCCCCTTCCAGGGAAAGGCTGCGGCATTCTCAGCCCATGCACATCCGGGCCGTCAGGTAGAGACATATCTTGTGCCGTGCATTGATTTTTCCGTTAAGATAAAGACAGCTGGAAGCACTGTCCTTGCACAAATTGAATTATGTTTACAAAAAGAAACAGCATTGCCTGAGGAAGAACAGTTGGTAATATTTTTAGTTTGGTAGTCATAATGGCAAATTGTGGCCCCTCAGACACCGGAGCGATTTTTAAATCTTGTGGCAGGCATTGATACGCCTGTCTTCCTGTGGACAGATTTTGTCAGTACACCAGCATCGTAGCTGTGCCCTGATGCTATCACAAAAGTTCACAGGTTTGTAGTTGAGATCAAAATAAAGGCAGAGTTCAAAGATGGGTGTGGTCCATGCAAAGGGCCCAAAATCAGGTGGCCTTCCCCCTCACACTTTTGTAGTTGAGATCAAAATAACCTTTGAGGTCAAAGATGTGCTCGACCCATGAATACTGAGTACAATGTAATAATGTAATAATGACTACTTAGCACTCAAGTTAAGAAAGTCAACATGTTGGTGGTGTGGTTGGATTGTTTGCATCAGAAGCTTTGAATATACATTTTTTGCACCTAAGCTACTTTCAGCTGTCGGCCCTACTAGTAAACTGTAAGATGGGGGTACGTGCACATAATTGTTGAATACTGCTGGAAAATGTAAATTAAGAGACTAAGATGCTCTTTGAAACTCAAATAGATTAGGAATATTCTGATTAGTTGTGATGTTACAGATCATCAGTTTCCTAAATCATCATGTTATTGTCAAGTTTCATCATTTACAATCACTCTGCAACAAATACAATTCAGCTTTGAAGACTTCTCTTTATCTTTTTTAGATTGAAGCAGCACCGGTCGACTGTATGTTAATGCAAACTATACAAGACTTTACTATTCAATGTGAAACTTTTAACTTTGTACTTTTTTGTCTAAAACAGTACAGCGTGTACAGTAATGTTGGTTACTAATGTTGAGGACTTTGACATGAGTGTGTGTGTCTCCCTCTGCAGGTGCCTGCAGGAAGAGCAGCAGCTGCGTCCAGCCTCCCTGCCAGCCATCCCAAACCCTTTCCCTGAGCTCTGCAGCCCAGCAGGCTCCCCTGTGCTCAGCCCCATACAGACCTCTGAAAACCACGTTAGTACACCTACACCAACTCACCTGGACTCATATGAACTCTAAAAAAGTTAAAAAGAAAACTGCCTGGAGGAGGCAGATGCTGGTGAAAGGTTTCTGAATGATGCTTGTTTTGGGGGAAAGAAACGTCAGCAACTTTCTGGTGTTTTTGAACTGTTAATTAAGATAAATAATTACATGGACATGGCATATATTATATGACTTCTTGTTGTCCTTTACTTACCTTTACGTGTGTGTGTGTCTGTGTGTTTTGAATCCAGCTGACTGGCCTGTTATGTTCAGGTCAGAGCAGCATGTGTTGACTTTGGCTGCGTACAGCCTTTCCTTCCATTACACAACAGCTCACCCTGGGTTATCTGACTGTATGTGTGTGTGTGTGTGTTTGTGTGTGTGTTTGTGTGTGTGTGTGTTTATTGTAGAAGCATCATTATCAGTCACATGTGCAGACACGCACACGCACACACACGCAGACACGCACACACACACACACACACACACACACAGGCAGACATGTTTTGCTGTGGAGAGAGGTGAGCGATGTCTCCAGGATGCTGCAGACAGAGTGCAGACTTCCGTAGTCGAGCTGGGAATACGGCTGGGAACGTCTGCAGGTCGGATCTCTCTGAACCTTCTGAATCCGTCTGCCAGCTCTGGCAAGACAGGCGCCCATTTCCGGTTCACACGCTTCAACCCTGGCTCTTGGCGTGTGTGTGTGTGTGTGTGTGTGTGTGTGTGTGTGTGTGTGTGTGTGTGTGTGTGTGTGTGTCATAGCCTTGCCTTTCCTTCCCCCGGTAGAGCCTCCTGTCCCAGGAATGTTCCACCCCTCTCAAAGATGTTTTCAGGATGCCCACCCTGAACAATACAAGTTATTTTTGATGCTCACCCTTTTTTGAGGTCCCATCCACCCACACACACACACACACACACACACACACACACACACACACACACGCATACACACACACGGCTGGCATTATTCAGTTCACACGCGCACAAACGCATGTGATAAGGCAAAGCATTATTTTTGCATTTGGTTGTCATCATCTCACAAGGTCTGCAGTCAGAGCGCAAGTTTGCAGTTTGTACAAAGGAGCTTTTGTGTGTGTGAGAGCTGACTGAATGTTGCATCGTGTCCCTTTCCCAGAACATCTCCGTTTGGCCCCGTTCATTTAACTATTGTCATGTGTGTCCAAAAAGGCAAATAATCAATCACTCTTGTTGTAGCGAGGGAACGCATTTGTGTTTTGTTGTAATAAGTAGATTTAGACAGTTTTGACTGCATTTTTTTTTAAGCTGCTTTGCATATGCCTTGTATCTGACATTGATGACTCTGCTCTCATTTTTTAAAAACAGATGATAGTTCAGCGGTCTGGCAGCATTTTGCTTATTCTTTACTGCATTTTTCATGGCATGTCACCAGGTTAGGGTCAGCAGGAAATTCTTTGCGGCTGCTCAATGGCACAAAAACAGGAAGATGGTAGTATTCTTCCAGCACGAACAGCGATAAAGCCTGAGCTGGAAGGAGAGTAAAAACGCATGGAAGAATGACTTCCAACATTCCATCATGTTTATCATCGTCAGCAAAAAACTTTTTGGCTGAGGAAGCAGAGGAGGTGGCTAGGAGACTGATGAATGTGTGACTGGAGGTGATGGGGATCATGGGAAACCAAACCACCAGTGTAGAGAAACATCTCTAATGTAATTTGATTAGTGCACCATCATTAATTAATATGACAGTGATACATTCATTCTTAAGAATGTTACATCTTAAATGTTACACAACTTTTGGGGCAGTGGCATGGTTCAAGGGACGGTACCGTTGATCCAGACCTAAATATACCAATAAATATTGGATGGAATTCCTTGAAATGTTGTAGAAACGTTCATGATATATCAAGGATCTTAGGTCAATTTATTTGTTGTTCTTCAACACAGGGTTGTACAAAGACATGGGAGTTCAGGAGTCTAACAGTCTGAGGAGAGAAGCTGCCCTGTAGTCTGGTGGTACGGCTGCAGATACTTCTGTATCTTTTGTCAGATGGCAGCAGGGTTGAACAGACTGCGGTTGGTTGTCTTTTAGTATCCTTTATGCTTTGTGCAGACGTCTCACTTCACCGATATCACCGATGCTCTGTAGATTGGTGCCAATGATGCTGTGGGTGGTTTTAATCACCACCACAACGGGCACATTTGTGGTTTTGAGTGAAATGCCTCGAAAACTACTGGAATGATTGCCATGAATTTTGGTGCAGAATATAAGGATAGGTTTTAATACACTCGAAATTAATGTCGGCATGTTAGCATTGTGTTAGCATGTTAGACTGCTGGGGGGCTGATTTGTTTTTATTGGCTAACCCAGAAGTTAGCATCATCCTGGTTCCCTCAACAAAAAGCCTATTTAATTTTGGATTAATGCAGAAAATATGTCCGACACAAGTGTACGATACTTGCATGAATGTTCACACACCACTTTTTGAATTTTCTGAGCATAAAAAGCAATCGGCAAAAGTTAATCAGCACATAGCGGTTGCGTGACTTCGCTGTCTGTCACCATTGCATCTTACTAGACAATCAATCTACAAGTTGGAGAGAGTTAGCAACCGACTTTTTGCAAGAAACTTTAATGCTTAATATTCTAAAGTTTGATATTACTATTATACTACTAATGTAATTTATGTTGTAGAACAAAATGTAAACATCTCTTAAGACCTTATTTCAGGCATCTAATTGAAAACCCACTGAGTTCACGGCAAGGGGAACTGGAAGTGCAAAAAATGCTAACTTATATCCGGGTTTCAGTACTCATTTCTGAAAGCACCACAGAGCTGCCAGCATGGCTGTAGACTTTTAGTCTGATTGAAGAGTTATGTGACTGTGACATCTCTCCTAACCATTCCCTGTATTAACTTGCCTCTTTCAATGGATGCGTGTAGCGCCGTCATTCACTTTAATCCACTCTGATACTTAAAATGAGCCATGGTGAGCCTTCAGCTGATTGAATGAAACCTTCACTGATCGTATCACTTAAGTTCAGCAAGGGCAGCTCCAGACGTCAGTGCTTCCGTTGGCATGCGATGTTGTGTAATATGTCAGCTAACAGGAAGGCTATCAGCTAGTGAAGGTAATGAAGATGCTGTATGTATGGATGGAAGTGTGCAGGCCAGTTTAGTTATCCTGTCTGAAGAGCACTGAGGATGGCTTACACAACAATGCAGACGAGACGTGCCGTGCGTTGGTCTACAGACATAGTTGAATTGTATTTGCATTGGCATGGTTTTATCAGAGGATCTCTCTCCCTGCAGCTGTAGAGTTGGAATCTGAACATTCTTTACTAAGCTTCAGTCTTTTTCAAAGGGATACACAGCTTATATTATGAGCTAGTAAAACTGTGTATGTGCGTGACATGACAGGTTTATTGTCTGCGTTGCCTTTAATAAGATAAATGGATTTGTCCTCAGGGTATCATGAACAAGCTACAATGAGCAGATAACATGACGCTGCATCTCCATCAGATTTTGGAAACAAGCGTAGGGGAATGCCCATGTCATGGTAAGTCTTGTTTAACTCTGTACATGGGCACCGGTAGCTGCTGATGTTAAAGCTAATTCAGTAGTCTGAGCAGTTTCCCACGCAAATTGTGGCAGTCTTACACCATACAGTTCAGTGTTGTTACCCCAGCTTTCACAATGATTTGGTCAGATCTTTCTGTCATCACTGGCTGAATGGGTTTGCTTTGGCATCATGACTGCGGCTGTAACGCAACTCCTGCTTTTATGTGTGGCCAGAGACGCAGCATTACTAACATCAGGGATAGCAGGGAGCCCCAGTGGTTTGAGAGAGCATCTCTCAAGCAAAGGTCTTGGGTTCAAGCCCCCTGTGTTGGCAGGCATCCACCCTGCTGAAGAAGCTTTGAGCAAGACACTGAACTCCTTCCAGCTCTGGGTTCAGTCTTCTTTAAATGACCCTGACCTCTGACCTCCCTGTGGAAAAAGGCAAGAGAAAAGAGGGTTTTAATGAAAAGAATGCGATGTGAAAAAGTATTTTTCTCATGGTTTGTTATTCTGTGCCGAGTCTGATTACTGAAATATTCAGTGCTTGAGAAATTTTACACAAATTTTTCATAATTTATCATACTTGCTGTCTACAGTTCAGACAATAGGGTGTTTTTCTTTTTTAGGCATGCCAGTAGCTCAGTAGGGATAGGTCAGTTTGATCGGTTTATCACTTTGATCCAGACTGACATACCTCGACAACTATTGGAAACATTTATGTTCCCCAGAGGATGAATCCTGATGACTCCTGACTTGTGCCAACATGAGGTTTACATTTGTGTTTGTGAGTGAAATGTCTCAACAACTATTGGCTGGAGTACCATAACATTGGCACAGGCGTTAATGGTGACCAGAAGATGAATTGTACTTACTTTTGTGATCCGACTTTTCATCTAATGTCATCATCAGATTTGGAACATATGGCCAGAATTTTAGTTTAAAACATTTGAAAAATGAACAAATATTATAAATAGTGTGTAAAGAAACAACAGTGTTTCTTATGCCAAAGACATGTACAGTATGTACTGTGTTGCAGCGATATCTACTGAAGTTTGCATGCTAACCAGCTAGCCCTGGCCTGCCCTGTCTCATAAAACCACTTTGTTCACTTCACACCTCTCCTGTCCACGCCTGCTGTGTCTTCTTGTCTCCGGAGTTATAGTCCGGGTCAGAGCTGTTGTAAATCACCATGGTATTATCTTCAGTCCTCAGGTCTCAAAGGCTGTGTTCAGTCACAGTCTGGTGTCCAGCCGTGTTCAATGGGAGGCTAGTTTGCTTGAGCCCCCACATGAGCATGTTAACATACTGTCTTTCGCCTTTAGCTCAAATCACATTGTGTCATAAGACACCGTCACAGAACAGATATCACCGATCTCTGTAGGCTCTTGTCTTCAGGTTCTTTGATCTCTGATACATGTTCGTGACCTGTGTGACATACTAAACTTCAGTGTAAACAAGATTTGTCCCCCTGTTTTGGCATTAACACCTTCTTAATAATATACTGCTGCAGCTGTTCTTAATGATTCTGTAAACAACAGCGTCCTGTGTTTAGTGTTTTGATAACAATGTTTGATTTTAACTATGTATGCTGTTTCTGATGGTGTCACTAATTGCTTGAACACACACAAGTTGTAATAGCTGTAACAAATATTTAAAAACTATTTATTTTGCATGAGCTTCAGCGGTTCATACTGTAGCAGTGTCATTAAAAACAAATTGAAGACTAATGCTCTGAGTCACACACACTCTCTGTTTAGGACTCCTGCCTCCCCCTCTGTCTGTGGTCAGCTGATGTACTTCTGCACGCAATGGTCTGCTGAACCACTGCAAATCAGGTGCATGTGCGTGTGTGCGCGCGTGTGTGTGTGTGTGTGTGTGTGTGTGTGTGTGTGAAGATGGCAGTGAAAGTCTGTTCAACGGAGTAAGCTCTTAATGACATGGGTATATAAGTTCTGTTGTAAGATAGATACTAGGTCAGTGTGGTTTTCAATGTGGATATAGATGCTTCGTGTTTAATTCAATTTGTGTGTGTGTGTGTGTGTGTGTGTGTTTCTTTCTCTCTCTCTCTCACACACACACACA
>OMLP01025326.1:0-10622 GCA_900302685.1 Spondyliosoma cantharus | reverse complement strand
TGTGTGTGTGTGTGTGTGTGTGTGTGTGTGTGTGTGTGTGTGTGTGTGTGTGTGTGTGTGTGTGTGTGTGTGTGTGTGGTTTCAATAGCACCTGGAAAGCAAAACAAAGCAACCTGAGATTGACGTACCAGTGAATGTTACGTCTACAGTAGCAGTTCCTTGCATCAGAGAGGCAGACAACTTCATGCATCCGTGCAGTAGGGACTTTACCCAAGCTGCTCTTGTGTACATATTGATAAGTTTCCACCGTCAGCAGTCTTATTGCATGTATACTTCATAAGCACTGGGCCTTTTGCACTTGACATCAGCACTGAAGTGACACGCTTGACGCAAACACTGTGGTCACACCACAGATGGCAAATAAGAGAGCAGATAGTGGAAGACAACACTCTACTTCCTACAGGCTACAAATATTAATATGAGTATTGACAATAGTACAGCATGATTAAGCCTTTGAATTGATTCAGTGATACTTTCTCTATTTATCATGTTTACATGGCACACACCATGTGGTTAGTACTTCACTAACTGACGGGTGTCTATTAATGTCACTGAAGTGCTTACAAGCTTACATAATCAGCACCGCAGTAACATGCGTCCCATTGTTGTGCTTAATTTGCATCACATGTTTGATTTGCATGTGATCTTGGAAAAATGTAACGAAGTAGAGGAGAAAAACTGAAGAATCCTCTTCTGAGTGGTTGTAAAGAGGAGTGTAAAGATACATATTCATTATATTGTAAATTAACTTTTTTATATGTATACTCAAGATTGGTCACAGAAAATTGTTTAAGCTCTCTTAGGCAGACCAAGGAGACCATGTAGATTTTTTTTATTTTTAAAGTATTGTTTTGGCCTTTATATGGCTTTATTTACAGAACAGTTCAAGAAATGACAGGAAACAGGATGAGAGAGAGGGGGAGTGACAGGCAGCAATGGGCCCCAGGCCTGCTGCAGCGAGGACAAAGCCTCTGTACATGGAACACCCGCTCTACCAACTGAGCTAAACGGTGCCCCAGACCATGTAGATTTAAACGGATTTAAATTGAACTGAAACTGGTTGCAACACAAGTTTCCGATAAATCTCAGTGATATATTCTCTCCTCTCCTCTCCCTTGTACCCTTTATTACAGGCGGCTGTCATTAAACTCTGTACAAAATGTATCAATTGTCCCCCTCTATTTAAACTGTCTCTCCTTCAACCTTCTAAGAAAAAAATATGATAATAGATGCACTGCACACACAGCAATTTTTCAGCCATGTTTTTGCTCTCAAACTTCAATGATTACTCTCAATTACTCTAAATGGCATAAAAAAGTGAATTATGGGTCATTCATTTGAGACACCTGTCCTTTTTGTCCGGGACAAATTTGGCAGACATCGCCCAATCCAATGATGTCTACAGTGGAACATCATGATGGACGATGACATCGTTGTTTATGAATTTGAGGCAGTTTGTCCCCTCATTGTGGCAGCAGTTGAGTATTAGCTCACCACTGCAGCCACCACTGTTTCCCACTGTTGCTCTAGCATGAATCTTCTACTATCTCACGCTGCAGAGGAAATTACACTGCTCCAAAAAATTAAGGGAACGCTTAACCGTCACAGTATAAAACCAAGTCTGTTAAACTTCAAGGATATCAATCTGTCAATTTAGTAAGCACAAGTGATTGTGAATCAATTTCACCTGCATTTGTGCAAATGAAAGTGACAACAGGTGCAATGGAGAGGCAAAACGAACACAACCCCAAAAAAGGGAGTGGTTTTGCATGTGGTGGCCACAGACAATTGCTCTCTCCTTATCCTTCCTGACGTCCTTGTCATTACTGGTAAGTTGAGGTGGTACCTGCAGCCCAATTAGGTTGTACAGGTAGTCCAGCTCCTCCAGGATGGCACATCCATACGTGCGGCCACAAGAAGGTATGTTTAGTCTCCTAGCACAATCTCAAGAACATGGAGAAGATACCAGGACACCAGCCCATACAAAAGGAGCGCTGGACAGGGATGTAGAAGGGCATCAACCCAGCAGCAGGACTGGTATCTGCTCCTTTGTGCAAGGAGGAACAGGAGGAAAACTGCCAAAGCCCTACAAAATTACCTCCGGCAGGCTGTCAGAAACAGACTCCATGAGGGTGGGATGAAGGCCCGATGTCTTCTAGTTGGACCTGTGCTTACAGACCAGCACTGTGTAACTCGATTGGCATTTGTGAGAGATCACCAGAATTGGCAGGCCACCACTGGCATCCTGTTCTCTTCACAGATGAGAGCAAGTTCACACTGATCACAAGTGACAGGCATGAAAGAGTCTGGAGATTCCGTGGTTAACATTATGCTGGCTGTAACATCATCCAGCATGACCGGTTTGGTGGTGGGTCAGTGATGGTCTGGGGAGGCATATACTTGGACGGTAGCACAGACCTCCATGTCCTAGCCAATGGTACCCTGACTACTGTTAGGTACCAGGATGAAATCCTCAGAGCGATTGTCAGACCTTACGCTGGTGCAGTGTGCCCTGGGTTCCTCCTGGTGCAGGACAATGTCCAGCCTCGTGGCCAGAGTGTGTAGGCAGTTCCTAGATGACAAATTCATTGATGCCATTGACTGGCCCTCTCTTTCCCCTATGGGATGTTATGTATCAGTGCATCCGACGACAGCAAGTACGGTCACAGACTGTCCAGGAGCTCACTGAGGCCCTGTTTCAGGTCCCCCTAGAGGAGATCCCCTAGGACACCATCAACAGGGTCATCAGGAGCATGCCCAGACGTTGTTGTGATTGCAAACAGGTACGTGGGGGCCATACACACTAGTGAATCACATTATGAGTTGCCGTGATAAATCACGCAAGTTGGATCAGCCTGTGATTTTGAATCCAAGCCCTCAATGGGTTGATGATTTTGGTTTCCACTGACCGTTGTTGCGTCATTTTGTATCTCCCATTACCACCGACATACATGCCTGTGCCAGGTTTAAAAGCATCCTTATCTCCACTCCAAACGTCCATAACTTAGCTTTGTTTAGCCTCATGTATAAAAAACAAGGTTGGTTGGCTAGCCAAGGAAGCTAAGCTAAGAGAACTGTGTATACAAATGGCATAACTGAGAGAAACAGAAGCCCACAGGAAAAAGAAAACACTGCTGCCATAAATTTAACCAAGTGTCTTGGGTTCGCCTAACTGAACTGGTTTAATAAGAAAATGATAAACGGGAACTGGAGTCAATGGAGTCAAATGGAGCAAAAAGATGTCCTCTCCCCAGATATCACAAACAACAACACCTCTTGCCCTATAACAACTCTGAGGGGACCCCCCCACACACACACTCAATTGTGCTCTTTGATGGGGTGTTACAATGGTCAGGGATTACTAGTTAATGACTGTCAGCCATTGCCGATGGCGAATGGCATCATTCATCAGCCCAACCCTAACATTCACATTACATCTATATGATGTGACTTTTATTTGGGCAGGTGAAGGTGACAATGGTGGAGTTACAGCTGGTCGAGACGGCCTTCCGGCAAGTGTCCACTGCTCGAGACAGCGTTTTGACATTTGTAATTGCGAAACCACTGCATAATTTTGACACATTCCAGCTGTGTTTGTGATGAAAAAAACAGGTATTTAAAAAATCTAAACATGATTTTTTTTCCTAATCCTAACAAACCAGACCATAAGCACAGCAATGTTTAGGTAAAACTAAAGAAACTTGCCACATAAAGAAATTTAAAGTTCCAACATGTCCGTGGCTTGCAGGAACCAAACATGCCAACGTTTATTCTGGTAATTTGGTTGATCGAAGATTTATTTTTATTTTTTTCTCAAGTTTGAAATGGCAATGAATTTCTCCATGTCACCCAAGGAACAGCCACATGAAGTAATTCATCCATTCAGCATAGCTATCTAGTTGGCTACATCACTCTATTGGCTAGATAACTGAGCACTGATCTGCCAGTGAGGTTATGTGAAGGCTATAAACAGATGTAAGAGGACAGAAAATTTCACAAAAGTTTGCGGATTGTGGATGCCTTCCAGATCAATTTTAATTGAAAGTTGTCAGATGGCCCAAACCCCTACCTTTTGTACATCAGATTGAGTCTTCTCCATTGCCATTCTTATGATTCAGATCATCTCAAGGACGTCTCGTGTGGAGATAAAAAGTTATACTTGCTTACATACTCAATATACTATAGGTCCTCTGATTCTGACCTTTTTTTTTCTTATACTTGCTCGTACAGGTGTTGAGTGTTGGTGGAAGTAGGGCCATAACTAACGATTATTTTTTATTGTTGGTTAATTTGTTGATTACTTTCTCAATGAATCAATTAGTTGCTTGTTCTATAAAATGTCACACAATTGTGAAAACTGTTGATCAGTGTTTCCCAAAGTCCATGATGCCCCCCTTCTTTTCTCCACAACCCAATAGTATTCAGTTCACTGTCATTCAAGAATTAAGAAACCAGAAAATATTCACAATAAACAATCTGGAATCAAGAGAATTTTGACATTTTATTTAACCAAAGCTGCCGATTAATTTAATAGTTGACAATCTATCAGTTAATCTAAATTAATCTTCATGTACTTATTGAGCAGTACAGGAGCACGTCTAAATTTGTTGTTCCATTATCCTTTGAGTGGTGAAGAGAAACAGATATCAAAAACGGTGGTCCTTCCTTTCATGTAAAAACTGAGGCATTGGAGATTTCAGATATCTAAGGAATGGCAGCTGAAGTGCATTTTAGTTGACAGACAGGGAGAGAACAAGAGTCAGACAGAGCCCAGTGTCACTTTTTTATAACATGGCTGTGGCTCGCTTTGGTATACATACAGTACAGTATGAGTGTGTGTGTGTTGAAAGAGGGAGAGAGACATTATTTCCACTTTTACTCGCGAGCAGCCCAGCATCCACCTCAAAGCGCCAGGTGGCCAAAGCCCTGCACAAACCCACGCAGCTGCTCTCTTATGTGCCCACGCAAACACGCGTGCACACACACACACAGAGCAACTAGGCACACACTTTTGCGCAACAGACTTTGATGTCACCAACGCTGAACATATATTTCCCCTTGCACACACACTTGCATGAGGCTTTATTTCGTACACAGAGATATCAGAATTAATCGCTTCGTCAAGCTGGGCTTATCCTCACACATACACAGAAATCATGGTATTAGATGCATTAATGCTCTCCGCTCATGAATATGCATAAGACAGTGATGTGCAACACGTACAGAGGATTACTTCTGACAAACACTCCTGCTCTCTCCCGCTCTCTTCCTCTCTTGTGCTCTTCAACATACACAGAAAGGGTCACAACTCATCTCACCCACACACTGACACACATATAGGGGGTTATATTCTCCTCAATACACACGATCCTGGAGCGGCAGGGGTTACGGCATTCCACAAACAGCTACCGTATGCAAGGCCATTTTCCACCAGCTCTTTTTTTCGCTCTCTCCAGTGTTCTCTTCCTGGGGAATGCTAATTTAATCGTTTAAAAGGTGTCTTTTTATAGAAGCTTATCCACTTGAGCTTTGCCTGCGAGAGCAATCCCCAGTGGTAGCCCGCTAGCTTTTGTTCCCATTGAAAGTTTAATTAAGGTAATGCCAGACCTTGGCAGTGAAGCTTATAGCAAATGGAAAAGAAACATCACAGAAGTGTTAAATGTGTCACGGTGGGACACTTTTGTCAAAAATGTGTCCTTTTACATACAAGCAGGCAAGTATATTATTGAGAACAATGATATATTGTTTTAAGCCTTCTTAATGATTGCATATTATCCTAAGTAACCTGTAGATAGTGATATTTAACACTGATCAATAAAATACCTCACTACCTTTTTGTTGCAGTAAAGACAATATTCAACCCAGCGCCAGCCATACCTGACTTGGATACAGGCTTCTACAGAGCGTCGGATGTGTTTTGCTGTAATGAGACTGAGGTGATTTATCACACACATACACAGACACATACACACAGAATTAAGTATTTATCACAGCAGCATTTATGCCTTCTCACACAATAACTCTGCCTTTCTCACACATGCAAATAATTACAAAAACAAAGCAGCAAAAAGAAAATTTAAACCAGTCCCACACAGTAAAACTGTAGGTTGACTAGCTGTCGGCTCTCACTCTGCACATATGCACTTTACAGTGATATCTGGGGCAGATTTGACATCAAAATTCTTGGTCATTTTAATTTTAAGTGTTGCCAGTCGTTTTTGTCAGCTGCTAGCTAGCTAAAAAAATTAACGTTACCTACATGAGTTGCTTGAAAAGTCTGTCTCCAGGTGACTTTTTAATGTTTCCAGCTGAACCATTTAAAAATGTGTGTTATTCTGATTCTGCCCTGTTCTTTACATGACTAGGAAGTACAAAACATTTTACACAGGGATCCTGTAGAAGCATTACCTGGCAGCCGCACAACAGGCTGCAATGACTGCGATACAATCCTTGGGGGCAACTGTTCCTGTTAATGTATGTCCACTGAAACTCTGATTTTTATTCTTCATGTCTTACGACATTACAGAAATGATCCAACAGAGACACTTCGTGTTAAAGGGACTGGTTAGTTTTTGTGACTATTGGAGTTACCCTAAGGTTGATGTTGAAGCCATTGCAACCTGTTTAATGGCTGCTGGCTAAGGCAATCTATTTGACTAATTGCAAACCTTTTTCTCACTCTATGTCATTTAGATATTTAAAATATAGATCCCAGGTTAAGAAAATACCGGAATTACCCATTAGATATGCACTTGGTGGCTGCATATCATGTTAAAATACTGAGGCTGAAGGTGGATGCCAAGTCAACATGCAACATGCATGTCGAGCCTTCTTAGTGTTTTAAAGATAGCGATTTTGATGCTAGCGTAAGAGTGCCCTTGCACTCCCATTGAAAATGAGCTTGCCCGAAAACAAAACTACGGTAAATCTTAAAAGTGCCTCTTTCGTCGTAATTATGCATTTACACGAAGGTTTGACTCATATACATTCACAAATAAAGCCTAGGTTGCTTTTTGGCCAGAGTTTTACTTTAACATTAAAAGGAGAAAGGTTTTTAGGATCAGGGCTAAATAATATGTCTGGCAAATGTAGCAATATTTTGGCTAATGTTAGCTTAAGTTCAATAGCCACTCAGTTGGTACACAGGAGATGTGCTGGTCATGAATGGGGTGTTTAGGTGACCAGTAACCCCTCAAATTAATACATCAATTGATGTGCTCCTTGGCCTTTGAATTAAAACATGGTTACTACTGTACATAATGAGCTAGTTAGCCAGATGATAAAGAAGACAAACACACTATATCATTTATACATTTACTTTAGTTTTGTTCTGGAAAAGCTAGAAAAAAGACACCAACATCAACTAGGTGAATGGTCAATCGAGTAATGATTGTTAGCATCAAGACAAGCTTGGTTTAAATGTGTCCAGTTAACACTTAGTAACATTGGGAGACTTCTTGTGCAGCCCTGAGTGGCGTTCAGGTAGAAATGTTTCTTCTCATCTTCTCTGTGAAAGGAAAAGATCAGAGGTTTGAGATGTTATGAGCGCCCACACATGCAGACACTTTTTCAAAGTGATTCAACCGTACCTCCTGGGTCATGACCCCCGCCAGCACATCAATAACCCCACTGCTGCCGTTAGCGATGTATGTCAACCCTCTGGTATGGAGAAGAGAATAAGTATCTCTCCACCCTTTTACGGTAAAAACTAGTGTCATGGCACCTCGTGTCTTGACTGTCAGGTGATGACAGATGAGTGATGGGGGCAGGGATAGATGGGAATCGTAGTAAAAACAACAAGGCAGATGTGCACTTTGGCTGAGTCAGCCGCCCTTGGGGATAAAGTGGATGTGAGTTTGCCTGGGAGCCTCTATTTGATGTGGTGATGCAGGGTGGAGAGAAGCTGTAGCCAGGTGTGGGGACATGAAAGGGAGAGTTGACGAAAGCTCAACATGTCTTCTCTCTCTTTTTTCCCTTTTTTTTTTTAAGCGTGTCAGGCCCTGGAGGTAGTCATGTTATATATTATGCAGTGTGCAGGGGTGGAAAGTACACTAAACTATCCCACCCAGGGACAGATGAATGTGAAATAACATTTAAAATGCGTCTGCTTTACATACATTATTTAAAAAAAGAATGCACTGTAAGTAAAAGGCAATGGGTTAACAGGCATTTTAAGATTGAATTCAATGCAAGAGGGAAAGAAGGACAACAGCTTCTCCTGATGCACAGGTAGGCATACGAGAAGAAGAATGGAATCCTTCCCAAACATGGAGGGACGCTGCTTCATTTAAGTACAGAAAACCTTTTTTTATATCAGAGCTACATTATTAAAAACAAGACACTCCGTCTTACCTTGGTATGTTTTTGGGGTTTTTTTTCTGGTTGAGATCCCTTTACATGTTGTACATTTGAAGATCATCAATGTGTTTTCATTAATGTGATGTTTGACACAATGTTCATAAGTGAGCCGGATGTTGCTGCACAAATAATTGCATGCTTGATTTGCATGCTTGACTGAAGCAGGTTATAGTATCAGTTTGTGTGTGTATGTGTGGTTGTTTGACCCTGAAGAAGTCCGGTGGTGATGCAGTTGATGACTGTTCTTGTTTTAAACCATGTAGCCATGGTTAAAGTCATTTAATACTTGTTTCAATTGCGTGCCTTGATTCTCTTTTTAAGAATCCCTCGTCTTGCAAATAGGCTTTTAAAATAGTTTTTTTTTAATTATTTTTTGTATAGCAAATAACAAGAGCTGTAGTCAAAACATGAATTAATGGGCTATTAAAGTAGATCGAACTGAAAGTTTTAAAAGTAATTTTCACACTTAAAATGTACTTATAACAGTTGTATCAGTGTTACTTCTCACAAAGGCCTGCTGAATAATTTAGTTTACACTACGCAACATTAGTATGAGATATTGGGATATTTTAGTGTTTCACTTGATTGCTTATTCTGTGTCATATCTGAATTGTTATTTTGTGTTTTGTGGTCCCCAAAAATAATGCAACACATTTCCAACTCATTTTCAGTAGTGTAATACTAAAATGACCATACTTTATGGTGGCTGGTACTAACAACTACTGTACCTCTGGGCCTCAGCAGCTAATGTGAAGATAGCAGGTAAAAAAAAAGTTTCAGCTTATTCAGAATGCTACTTTATTGCAATCCATAGATATAGAGATAGAAATAAATTATACATCGATCAGCCACAATATTAAAAGCACCTACTTAATATTGTGCAGGTTCCTCTTGTGCAACCAAAACAGTTCTAACCTGTCAAAGCATGGGGATGTTTGTTGTGTATCCTTTGGGTTCTGTTTGTTAGAGGGTGGGGTCCTCCATTGATTGGACTTTTTCAGTTCTAACAAGTCCAACAGATGCTCGATTGCATTTGGATCGGGGGCATTTGTGGGGCCCTGGACACCTTTGGGCTCTTTGTTGTGTTCCACGAGCTGTTATTGAGAAGTTTTTGTGGCGTGCCAGGGTGCATCGTCCTGTTGGAAGTGGCACTGCCATCACTGCCCCATTGTGAGGGGGTGTACTTACTGCTGGTTACTTCCCAGCATAACATTGCAGCTCAACAAGATGATCAGTCTCATTCACATCACCTGTAAGTGGTTGTAATGTTGTGGCTGAACAGTGGATATATACCCATGTTGATATCACTCAATGTTATTTTTTACCTCCGCTAAGTAGGCTAGGTGTTCACCTGTGTCATGTTTGCTGGCTGGTTGATTGGTTGGTCAGTTTGTTTGACTACTGAACCGACTCCCATGACACCTGATGGAGAAAAGACCCCATTCATGTTTAGTGTTGACCCAGGATTTTACTTTTCAATTTCTTTAGCATTGCAATATTGCAACATTGCAACATTTCTCAGCAAATAATGAATTAAAAAAATCAGATATATTAAGGTGGCTGGTATCTATTAGTGACTGCACTTTGAAGTGAACCCTATATCTGGTGAGTTAAAACTATGATTAAGCAGTTATGGGTGGTTTTAAATAGTTGTACATTTTTAAGTGTAGGTCTTGTCAAAACATGACAAAATTCTAATTACCCCGCACACGTTCCTACTCCAATAATTTGTGTTGTAATGCGATAAAGGACTAAATACATAATCAATAAATGTATGCAAAGGAAATATTGCATATAAAAGGCTTGGGTCCAATCATACCAATCCTATATCCATACTCATGTAAGATAAAATGATTTATGGTAACACGAGTTAGTCATCCTGTCAATAAGAAGAGATACTTTGAGAAATCACTTACATTTCAAATCTAAACACTGTGTAAAGCAAAAGTGAAAAACTCTCAGGCAAAAATGCAGATACACCAAATTACTGTAATAACAGCATATTATCTCCACCCTCTGGCGATATGCCTAAACATATACATTCTTGCAAATACACCCACCATGTCAACAGCTTTATACTGCATATGCTTTAAAAGATAGGTGTGCACTGTGTGTGTGTGTGTGTGTGTGTGTGTGTGTGTGTGTGTGTGTGTGTGTGTGTGTACACACACACACAAACACACGCAAACAGACAGCGAGAGAGACATAATTCAACTTTCTCATATTCTTGTACACAGAGGGAGGTAGATTGATTCCCTGCCCTG